>VMDO01010175.1:0-73034 GCA_007922755.1 Pedetes capensis | reverse complement strand
AGGCGTTTATGTTATTAGCAAATATTAATTTTTTTTTTTTTTTTTTGCCGTACTAGGGGTTGAACCCAGGGCCTGGACCACTGAGCTGCACCCCCAGCCCATTTTGTAGTTTTTTTTATTATTTTCTGAGACTGGGTCTCGCTAAATTACACTGACTGTCTCTAGTCTTGCACTTGCGATCCTCCTGCCTCCGCCTCCCCAGCCGCTGGGATTACAGGCGTGCGCCACCACGCCCGGCAGCAAATATTAACTGTACAAAATAATGGGTTTCATTGTGACACTTTCCTTCGTGTGTGTTATGGACTATGAACCCTCATTACTCTCCCTTCCTTTCCTCCCGCCTCCCTATGGTTCCCTTCCTTTTCCCTAATATCCCCCCTCTAATCAAGGTTTTTTGAGAGAAAGCATGTGATACTTGTCTGAGTCTGGCTTGTGTCTCTTAACATGATGTGGACTCCAGTTCCATCCACTTTTCTGCAAATGACATGACTTCATTCTTTATGGCTGAATAACACTCTATCCTGTGTGTTGTTGTTGTTAGGTGCCATGGAGTCCTGTCCAACTCATAAACAACCCTCATAGGGTTTTCAATGCCTGATTGTTTCCGGACTGCTTAGGGAGTGGATTGCCATGAACTTCTCCCATTTTTGCGGTGCTGAGGATGGAACCCAGGGCGTCAGAGATGGCCGAGCAGCACTCTACCAACTGAACTAATGCCCAGCCCCCATTGTGTACACATAACTACATTTTCTTTATTCATTCATCCATTGATGTCACCCCCACCATTGCAGCACCGCTGCTCACTTGCATTTGGCTCATATGTTAACAGGTATTCCTTAATGCACTGAGTGTGTCTCACCAACCCCAGAAGAGAACAGCTGTGTGCTGTGCCCCACCTACTTCCCACAGATGGGTAGCTACACAGCCGAGAATTGTGTGGCAGCATGCAGCAAAAGCCTGAAGAATCGCCCAGGCTCTGTGAGCCGGTGATTCCATCTTTGGACATAACTAGGCAAATGTTGGACCTGGGATTTAGCTTAGTTGGTAGAGTGCTGCTCTGAGCTCTCTGGGGCCCTGGGTTCCAACCCCAGCACCGCAAAAACGGGAGAAGGACATGGCAACCCACTTCTGAAACAATCCAGAACAACAATCTGCCATTGAAAATCCTAGGAAGAGCAGAGAAGCACTGCGTGGCACAGCGTCAGGGAGTGTTTCGTTCTGTGGTACAGAGGGTCTGGGCACCACTGGACGGCACCTAACAACAACAAGGCATTTGGAAAATATATGAAGAAAACAAACGAAACCCTAACAAAAAAGGATAATGCAGCTCATCATCAGAGAAGTGGAGGTGTCAAGGACCACTTCCTCAGGGTATAAATAAATACAAGTGCCACTAGCTTAATTGACTTGACCTTGGTTTCCTCCTCTGTAAAGGGAAGTGCTCCGCGGGAAAGTATTTTATAAACCCTGAAGGTCGGCATAAATCCAGTGTCCCTCCTCCTTTTACGCCTGGGCCTTGGGTGTTTATTTTTTTATTTATTTTTTTTCTTTCTTTTCTTTTTCTTCTTTCTTTCTTTTTTCTTTTTTTTCTCACGGTACTGGGGGGTTGAACCCAAAGCCTTGCGCCTGCATGTTTTGCAAGTGCTGGACCACTGAGCTGCACCCCAGCTCATTGTTTTACTTTTTTGAGGCAGGGTTTCTCTAAATGACGCAGCCGGCCTGTGGCCTCGAACCCGCGATCATCCCTCCGCCTCCCGAGCCGCTGGGTTACAGCGTGCGCCACGGCGCGCGGCGGGGCTTCTTTTGTCTTCCCGCAGCGGGCCTCGGCCGTCCGTCGGGGTGGGCGTCTCCTCCCCGCTGCCCTCGCAGGTTCCCGAGCCTCGCCTTTGTGTTTGCGCCCACTGCGTCGGGACGGAGATCCGCATAAAGCGCGGGCGCCACCTGATCGGGGACCTGGGCCGGGCCGGCCGGAGGGTGCGGACCAGGAGGACGCGGGCGCTGCGTGGCCCAGATCCCCGCCTCGAGGGCGGCAGGCTCCGCAGCGCCGCCGGCCGGCCCGGGAGGGTGGAGCTCGCCTGTCGCGCCAGCCACCCCGGAGCACAGCGCGGGGACAGGGCGCGCGGAAGTGGCCCCGCGCCACCACCGAGACGCCCCCGCGCCTTCCTAGAGCGGCCGCCGGCGGCCAGGTGCGGGCGGCCGCCTCCCGCGCCTCCCCGGCGCCGGCCGCCAGGGGGCAGCGCGGCCGCCTGCGCCGCCCGACGTGGCGCGGCCCCAGCGCGGCTGCGCCTCGGGTGCCGACGGGACACGAGTCGCGCAGCCTCTGGCCCCGTCAGGCTGGGGAGACGACGCCATGAAGACGCAGTTTAAGTGTGTAGGATGGACGTGCATTTTAGAAATGCCGTTTCGGGAACGTACGGGAATGCACTCTTGCCGGTAGAAAGCCGAACCGCTCCGTGCAGCCCCGGCGCCAATCACCCAGCAGCCGCGACTTCCCGCACCCGGGGAGACAGGGCCGCCGACACCCACTTCCCCGGCGCTGACTTGGGGCTTGTGATCCGAGTGCTCCCCATAGTCTCTCTCTGGCAGTCGTGATGGGCTGCAGCCAGCAAGGAGCCCAAGAACACTTGGGGGTCCTCTGGGCGCGCCGGGGCTGAGGCCTGGAGCTGGGAGAAGACCGATCCCAGGGTCCCGGAGCCTCTGCGTGCGCCTTAGGGAGCCGGCAGCCGGCCAAGCGGCGCCATGGAGCGTGACTCAGGGTCGCTGCTCTCCTAGCCATCTATCTACCAGTGCGCACCCACTAGGCTGCGGAGGCCTGCCGGCAGCTCCGTCTAGCCGGGCACCGCTGCCTGTCTGCTGCCCTTGGATTCCTTATCAGGCAGCAGGGTGAACTTCCCTCAAAGTGCAGGGCAGCTCAGAAAGATCAGGCATCCCGTAAGAGGATTTGGCAGTGACCTGGGTGACTCTGCCTAGTATGTGAGCGAAATATCAGGGGGAATGCTAAAGTACATGTTAAGTGATATCTCTTAAAGGTTTTGGATTACTACTCATGCTGCTGCTACTACTACTACTACTACTACTACCACTAGTTTTTGCAGTACTGGTGGTTGAACCCAGGCCTTTGTGCTTGCGTGCACACACTCTACCACTGAGTGACCCCCTGCCCCCAACCCCTTCTTTTTATTTTATTTTGAGACACAGTCTCCCAAATTTGCCCAGGCCATCCTGGAACTTGAAATCCTCCTGCCTCAACTTCCGGAGTCACTGGGATTACAGGTATATGCCCCCTTTCTGGCAGTTTTGGATTACTCTTAATGAAGAACATCACAGGCATCCCAGTGAGGCAAAGAGTTGGGATTGTACCTGTGTTTTTCTTGCAGTGTCACCTGTGGCTTATTCAGCCCCTCATTTAACATTTACTGGAACCTCTTATGTGCGGAATGGGCTGGGGTTTAGCTCTGTTGGTAGAGGGCTGCTCTGAGCTCTCTGAGGCCCTGGGTTTGATCCCCAAGATGGCAAAAATGGGATAAGGCCCACTCTCGAAACAATCTGCCATCGAAGACCCTATGAATAGCAGAGAAGCACAGACATAGTGCAGGGCACTACACAACCACCACCACAACAACTTAGTGCCATATTGTGGTGCCAAATTCTGGAGCAAGCCCCAAATGAACAAAATCCATCCCTACTCCAGGAGAAAGTCAAACACATGATGGCCATAGTGGGCCCCAGGAAGCATCATCAAGTCCAAGGAAGCCTAGACTTTGGGACCCCTAGGATGCCCATGCCTGCAGCGGTAGCCCTGTGGCATCCGATCCCGTCAGATCTCAGAAGCTAAGCAGGGTCAGGCCTGATTAGTACTTGGATGGGAGACCGCCTGGGAACAACAGAAGCTGTAGGCTTGGGAGAAGGATCTGGCAACCCCCTCCCAAAAATCAATCTGCCATTGAAAACCCTATGCACAGCAGAGAAGCACTGACAATAGTGTTTCCCCTGTTGTATAGAGGGTCGCTATGAGTCGGATACCGACTCGACAGCACCTAACAACAACAACAACAAGGATGCCCACAGACATGCCGTGTGGCCACATCCTGCAAGCCTGTACTCTGCCCCTTGCAGAGGAAGTGTTTGCCATAAGCTTAACCTCAGAATCCTTGTAGCTTTCTGACAGGCTTTTCGGAACATCAGGGCATCATTTCCTTGCCCCTCTGTGAGTCTTGGGCTGGGATTTAGCTCAGTGGGTAGAGCGCTGCGCTGCAGTCTCTGAGGTCCCAAGTTCAATTCCCAGCACCCCAAAAATGGAAGAAGGGCCTGGCAATCCACTCCCAAGTATAGTATGTTTAATTCAAACTGGAGAAATAGACACATTTTTTTCTTGTCCAAGTCTCTGCCAGCTCTTCAGAGACTTGCTTGGGTGTTCACTTTACCAAAAAGACTAATTCATATTAGTACGAAATAATGCCATACCAGAAGTTCAGGATTTTACTTAAAACTCTTTTCCCCCAAATGAGAATAGCATCATTTGGGGTCTTAGGGTCTTTTTTATTCCTAACTGTAAAAAGAATTTCTGAGTTCTAAAAAAACAACAAAAAAAGTAGAATTGAACAAGTCTCTTATTTTTCCAAGAGAAGTTATCAGTTTCCTCTATAAATATGAAGGAAGAAATCCATTCTGTCTACCAGTCAATATGAGGACTTTTAACTCCCAAGGCAATCCCAAAACAGCCATTGAAATACCTATGAGGGTCGTTATGAGTCGGGTACCGACTCCACGGCACCTAACAACAATAACAACTGTGAGTCTTAGTGGGTGCTGGCTCCTTAGATTTCCTTGAGGAGGTTATAAGGACTCACCACTTTCTAATAAGAACATCTACCAAGAACCTAGGGTTTACGGAGAAAGAAATGCATGTATACCCCACAGGGATAATTAAATCTAAGAAACCCTGTGCTCTAGCAAAGAATTAGGTAACAATGGAATGTGTCACTGGATAAATTAAACATACAGAATTTGGATTAAGGCTGGGAAACATTAAGGCAAGAGAAGAGTCACGGTAAGTCGCCAGGCACCAGGATGGAAGGGAGCATTCTTTCTGGGGACTCCTCTCTGCAGCCCAGGCAGGGGACAGCCAGCAGCAGGGCCTGCCTCTTTCCTGCTCCAATCCCAGCTAAAACAAAAGCTTAAAGACATTGACAGATGAAGAGCAGAAAATTTGAACTGCAGAAGATCTGACTGATCTTCTTTTTCTTCTTTTCCCTAAGATAGGCTTGCTGTATAGCCTGGACTGGTCTCGAACTTGCATCCATCCTCCTGCCTCTGCCTGTGGAATGTTGGGATTATAGGCATGCCCCACCACACCCAGCTTGATCTTCATAAATTTAGTTAAGGTTTTGTGTCCTGAATCTGAAAGAGAATCAAACGTACAAAAAGAAGGGACACACTTTTCAAAGTAATCCACTTAATGTCACAGCTGTGGAGATGGTTAAAAGTCCTCATATTGACTGGTAGACAGAATGGATTTCTTCCTTCATATTTATAGAGGAAACTGATAACTTCTCTTGGAAAAATAAGAGACTTGTTCAATTCTACTTTTTTTGTTATTTAGAACTCAGAAATTCTTTTTACAGTTAGGAATAAAAAAGACCCTAAGACCCCCAAATGATGCTATTTTCATTTGGGGGAAAAGAGTTTTAAGTAAAATCCTGAACTTCTGGTATGGCATTATTTTGTACTAATATGAATTAGTCTTTTTGGTAAAGTGAACACCCAAGCATGTTTGGATGCAGTTAATGTTTGTTCCAAGTCTCTGAAGAGCTGGCAGAGACTTGGACAAGAAAAAAATGTGTCTATTTCTCTCACTATTTCTACCGTTTGAAGTAAATATACTAGAGAGGGTCTTTATTTGGTCTGGATATTGACTTGCTTTTTCAGCAGCATCTTGAAACCTTTAAGGTTTTTTTCCAAACTTATTTCAAAATGTGTCACCAACTTTTGGCATGGTAAGCCATTGGTTAGTTCAAGATAAGCTAAGCAACCACTGGTTTAAAGGAAGAAAGGAATAATAATTTTAGTTGGATACTTATTATTGTATTATTCAAGGCGTCACTATGGGAACCAATTTAGTGCGTTTACTTCTGGACAAAAGTAATGTGATTTTCAGTGATGACTATCAATCCAAGTAGGAAAATACATACATATAATTTTTATATCAACGCTGGGGATGTAGTTCAGTGGGGTAGAGTGCTTCCTTGGCATTAAAACATTTTGTCTTAGATTTTAGAATTTGTATAAATAATTTGCCTGCAGCCCTACCATTGTGGCGTCCAGTCCTGTCAGCTCTTGGAAGCTAAGCAGGGTCAGGCCTGGTTGGATGGGAGTCTCCCTTGTATGGGAGACTGCCTGGGAACACCAGGTGCTGTAGGGTTGGGAGAAGGACCTGGCAACCCACTCCCAGAAAACAATCAGCCATTGAAAACCCTATGAATAGCAGAGAAGCACTGACAATAGTGTTTCATCTGCTGCATGTAGGGTTGCTATAAGTCAGATACTGACTATAGCACCTAACAATAATAAATAATTTACCTGCAGAAAACTGGATCATGGAAGCCTGTAGTTCTTGGATCTTACCTTGCATGGAAAAATGACAATATTATAATCTCATAGTCAGTTTACTTTTATCAATTGAGGTTAGCTTAAATCCAATCAGTTTCAACCCATTGAGGACATAATTTTAGTATTTGTGTATCTTATAAATAAAGAACTAATTGAATTCAGTTCTTAAAGAGATTTTATACTTATCAGACTGTATTGATTCTAATATCTACAGCCATACCAGCCTGGTGCCTGGTCTTGTCTGATCTTGTAAGCTAAGCAGGCTAGGGCCTGGTTAGTCCCTGGATGGCTGACCCCCTGGGAACAACAGGTGCTGTAGGCTTGAGAGAAGGACCCGGCAGCCCACTATGGAAATAATCAGTCATCAAAAACCCTGTGAATAGCAGAGAAGCACTGTGATATAGAGTGCCAGGTACAGTGTCAGGTACTATGAATCAGACCTGACTTGACAGCACCTAACAATAACTGATTCTAATAAGGAAATCTGTTGTCCTGATATTCATTATTTAGATAAAATTACTAGAGGATAGACAACTATTGGGGCTGGGATTTAGCTCAGTTGGTAGAGCGCTGCACTGCAGTCTCTGAGGTCTTGAGTTCAATTCCCAGCATCGCAAAACTGGGAGAAGGACCTGGCAATCCACTCCCAAGGCAATCCTGAAACAGCCATTGAAAACCCTATGAGGGTCACTATGAGTTGGATGCCGACTCCACGGGCACCTAACAAGACAACTATCATTGGTATGTTTTGTCATTAAAATTCAACTTTCCATTACCCTCCTTAGAGCCTTTGAGTTCTTTTTGTTATTTTGTAAAGAGAAATGGTGAGTTTCATTCATGGGGGAGTGGTAGAGGGAATGGGGAAAGTCCAAGAGCCTGCAGGATTGAAGGGAGGGGGATGTGTTCCTTTACTAGGCAGGAGGTGCGTTTTCCTACAGTCACCCCCTTTGCCCAACTGCTTCTCTGACTGCTGAACAAATGACTTCTTAGGTCCCAGCCTCAGAAAGAAGCAGAAGAGAGCAGCCTCTCCCTCTGACATTGGGACCACAAGGTAGTTGCTGGTGTGGTCTGATCATCACACTCATCGCTGCGACAAACATACAAGCAGCTATCTTCTTGAAGTCCTTAGGAAGAAAGGGGCTCATCTGAAAATGGGGCCTAGTAGTCAGGCGCGGTGGCGCACACCTGTAATCCCAGCAGCTTGGGAGGCAGAGGCAGGAGGATCACAAGTTCGAGACCAGAGGCAGTCTGTGTAACTTAGTGAGACCCTGTCTCAAAAAGTAAAAAACAAAACAAACAAAAAAAAAGTGCTGGGGGCGCAGCTCAGTGATCCGGCACTTGCAAAGCATGCAGGCGCGAGGCTGTAGATTCAACCCCCAGTACAGCAAAAAAAAAAAAAAAAGAAAAAGAAAAAGAAAATGGGGACTAGTCTGATAGTCTGTTGATCGAGCCACCAAACCCCCAGCATCTACTCGACCCTGATCAGGTAAACTTTGCTGCCCGTACCAACAGTGTACGCCTGGGCTAGACAGCCAGAAAGGTCTGCTTTCAGCCAGAGCCAGACTTACCTACAATGTCCATGGCATAGTGAGAGCTGCAGATCAGGTAGAAATAGTACTGTTTTGTATTATTATTATTGTCACCATCATCATCATCATCATTATTATTATTATTATTATTTTTGGCAGTACTGGGGGTTGAACCCAGGGCCTCGAGCTTGCGTGCTCTGCAAGTGTTGGACCACCAAGCTGCACCCTCAGCCCATTTTTTTTACTTTTTGAGACGGGGTCTCACTAAGTTACGCAGACTGCCTCTGGTCTCGAACTTGCAATCCTCCTGCCTCCGCCTCCCACACCGCTGGATTATTATTATCATTGTTGTTGTTAGGTGCCGTCGAGTCGTGTCTGACTCATAGTGACCCTTATAGGGTTTTCAATGGCTGATTGTTTTGGGATTGCCTCGGGAGTGGGTTGCCATGTCCTTCTCCCATTTTTGTGGTGCTGGGAATTGAACTCGGGACCTCAGAGACTGCAGGGCAGCGCTCTACCAACTGAGCTACATCCCAGCCCATTATTATCATTATTATCATTATTATTATTAGTCCAGGTTGAAACTGGGAGGCAGTATATAAAGGCAAGTAACAGCAAACACTTTGGTTTCACATACTTAGGTTTAAATTCTGACCACGTGACCTTGGGCTGATTGCTTAACCCCTCAGGACTTCATCTATTAGAGGAGATAGGAACATCAATTTCACAGCTTGTAGCAAAATGTAACGGAAATGTTTACTTCATATGATGCCTGGAACATGGTAAGACTCAATGGATCATAATGATTCTTATCATTTATCATCAGTAAAACTCAGGTCTGATTTCCAACCAGAAGTTTTCAAGTAAGGTCACCATTAGCAGTGTTAGGTTAAAATTTTTTCTTCTGTCTCTTTTTCCTTGACTTCCTCTCTCCTTCCCTCCTTCATCCTTCCTTTCTTTTCTCTTTTCAAAAATTCTTTTAGCCTAGAGCTATCCTTTGTAAAAAAAAACAGAAATAGAAGGGTTAGATTCCATATCTAAATCAAAAATACTCATTTCAAGGAACCTAACTAGAAGTGATCAGTGCAAAACTGATTTTTAAGAAATTTTAATCTAGAAGTTCCCACTAGAACCGGGAAGCAACAAGAAGCTTCTGTAGCCAAATTGCTTCCCAGAAAGCTGGAGCGGTGGTGGCCTGACTCAGCGTTGCCCTGGCAACAGGAGGCCTGGAGGGCCTCAGCCCCTGATCCCTTAATCTGTGGAACTGCCACACAGAGCCTCACGAAAGGTCTCCCCCAGACACCTGGCTGCTCAAAGCAGGGAAGGACGAAAACATGGCTCTTTCTGCCACAGACAGCTGCCTCAAGTTCTCCCTGACGGCCCCAGCTTTTCCAGATCCTCAAAGGCTCTATTAAAGAATGAGGCCCAAAGTCACCACCAGATTCTAACTGCTGTCAAGGCTGCAGTGGTTTCTAAGCCTTTTGTGTTTCTCCACGGAGCCCAAGACAACGGTGGGTAATAAATACTAGGGGGCTGAATGGCAGTGGGCGCACCTCAAGGTGCAGACTTGCCTCCTGCTCCCGTTGCTGCCTTGGATGCCTGCACAAGTGAGCTGGCTTGGATGATCGGCACAGACAGCCCAGCTCCTACCTGCTTATACCTCCAGCTGCCAAGAGATAGGGGCCAACTCTAGAGTCTTCTCTGTCTCTAAAGTTTTTAAAAATTCTTAGTATATTCATCATTTTGACAAATATACAAAGCATGTTCAGCTTGATATACCCCCTTTCTTCCAATTTCATGTTACATCAAAAAACTTAGGGGCAAAATGGAATATTTAAAAAAAGGCACTGGGTTTTCTCTTTCCAACAACCACACAAGACCAAGGAAAAGAACTTTGTAGCCAAAAAAAAAAGGGCTTTGGAGGTGAAGGCTTGAGTTCAAATCCTTGCTTTAGAATTTGGTTGCTGTGCGATTTGGGTCCTGCTGAACCCTTCTGAAGCCTCAAGCTCTTCATCTATAAAAAGGGTATAATGATACATACATCAAGACTTATGAAGTAATGTATGACGGACCCAAGAAACAAACCAGAAATGATCGTGAAAACAACGATCGTGTTTCTGATGTGAGTAGGATTGTACACTTGGAATTTGTTCCTTCAGGTCAAACAGTCACGCAAAGTTTTTACTATCTGGAATTTGTGAGAAAGTTGTACCATGACTTATGGAAGAAACATCCAAGCCGTGGCAAACAGGTGACTGGTTCTTCTACCAGGTGATGTCACAGGTGACGTCACACCTGTCCATACCACGCTGAGTGATCAGCAGTTTTTGACCCAAAATGGCATGACCTTTGTGCTCTACCCTCCCTATTCACCTGATACCACCCCTTTTACACCGCTGGATGAAAAAAGTCCTCAAAGGAAAACGTTTTGCTGATGTGGAGAAGGTGAAACAAACCAACGACAACAACAACAACAAAACGGAGAGAAGCACTGATGGGCATCAAAATCAACAAGTTCAAAACTTGTTCTGAGCAGTAGAAAAAACTATCTCCTTTGGTGTATTGCATCAAACAGAGAGTACTTTAAAGGTGACTTGAAGTTTGAATGTATAAAAATAAATACACAATTTTTTAGAAATAAATTCTAGCCAGGCGTGGTGGCGCATGTCTGTGATCGCAGCACTTGGGAAGCTGAGCCAGGTGGATCGACCTGAGCCTGGTCCACATAGGGAGTTGCAGGACAGCCTGGGCTATACAGCGAGAGCCTGTCTCAAATTAATTAATTAATTAATTAATTCCAGGTTTTCTCGGGTCCTCTTCTTGTATGTAAGCTCTTCAAAAATACATCCAATGAATGGCAATTATTTTTTTTTGGTATACAACTGGATGCGACCAATGGCACGCGGCAATTTAGGAGTTTGAAAGTTGGACTTTCTAATTACAATAAAGGGATTCAAGGAAATCACTGGGAAAGAGCACCAAAAACCCCAGAGAGGTGGGTTACCACCTGGGCAGACTCTGGTGAGGGCTGAGAGGTGAGTTTAAACCTGTCCACTCTCACATCAGGACTCCGATGTAATTGCTTGGTTGTTTTTGAGCTTCCTCACACCATAATAATCTTCTGCTTCTGCTTGTTGAAGAAGTTTCCTTATTCAAGATACAACACTAGCCCAGTGAACATCTGTTTTTACTAACTTCAGTCACCCCTGTTGTTAGGTGCCATTGAGCAGGATCTGACTCATGGTGACCCTAAATACAACAGAATAAAACATTACCCAACGCCGGGCTAAGCACCTGATCTTTTTATGTTTGAGCCACTGTTGCAGCCACTATATTTCTTCTCATTTTGAGTCATGCCACATCAGCGAAAGGAGGTCCTAGGGGCTTTACTCCATTCCTGTCATTAAGGTTGCCTCTACTTTGAGGAGGTAACTCTTTCCCAGTAATTTCTTGAATGCCTTCCAGCCTGGGGTGGGGGACCATTTTCTAGGACTATATTTGACTGTTTCTCTGCTATTCATAGGGTTTTCAATGGCTAATTGTTTCGTGGCTGGGTTGTCAGGTCCTTCTCCCTAGTCTGTCTTAGTCTGGAAGCTCAGCTGAAACCTGTCCACCATGGGAGGCCCTGCTGGTATCTGAATAGTGGTATAGCTTACAGGATCCCAGCAACACGCAAGCCCCAATGGCATGACAAGCTGACAGACACATGGGGGAATCCACCATTAGCCAAAAGTTAACAAAGAAATTAGTAAACCTTTATTTGAGACCCTAAGTATGTGTCAATGTCTTTGCCATATATTTATTCTTTGTTGTTTAAGCCTCACAATAGAACCTTCAGTATCTCTATTTAAAAGATGAAGACATTGATATTAATTAACTTGTCCAAGCCCTAAGTCACACAACTATTAAATCCCTATGTGGCTCTAGAATCTGAGTATACTTCAGTGACCATCCTCTACTTCATTTTGGCCTCTGATTGGTAGCAGAGATTACAGCAGATGGAGTGAGAATCATGATGGTAGCAGGCAGCTGGGACAAGCGAGGGGCGATTTGGAGCATAGGGCGCTGGCTGGGAAGAGGCGTGAAGAAGGGGTCAGGGCTGAGGAAGGGGAGGTAGAAGTACCGAGAACCCTGGCAGCCCAGAACCACACATAGACTGGTAGGTACACAGAGGTACCAGTCTATGATTATACTTGGTTTAATTCTTTCAAAAACCAGATTTCTTAGGAAAAGAAAGGCTCTTAAGCAGCATTCCCACCTGACTTCAGCGTCCTGTAATTTTCTATAGCAAACAAAGTCACTCTCTGCATTTCTAACTTAGAGTCTACCCCAAAGCACATGTCTGAGCCCCTCCAGTACTCTTGGGTCCTCCAATTCCAGAGGGCAAAAATAGCCCTCTTCCAAACACCTCCAAAAGACCTCTTTTAACATCTCTTTGGGTCTTCAAATACCCGGATATTCAAAAGCACCATTTCCTTTGCCATCCCATCACTCCTCCTCCAGCACTTCCATCGTCTGTGACCTGTCCAGTGAACTTGGCCAGCTCTCCCAGCTGTCTGACAGCACTAGTTTTCTTCTTCATGCCATCTGCTCCCTGACGCCCACTGGCATGTCTCGTTCCTGCTCAATAGCTTGATGGCTTCTCATACAAGGTCCACAGCCTTGAAGCCTTAGGTCTAAGACCTGTTCTGCACCCCTGGTCTACTCTAAGCTAGCGTCTTGGTCCTGTTTCTCCCACACAAGCCCTCTAGTCCAGTGGGGTTGATCAGTCACTGTTCTTAATTATGCTAGGAGCCAATCTGCCGCACCTACTTTTAAGAACGCCTCCAACCTGAGGCCCTCCTGCTTATTCCCACCTACAGAAATCCTCCCCATCTGACAGCTCCACGTCAGATGCCTACTGCCAGGTAGCCTTTCCTTCCCGACTCCCACCAACCTGCTATGGTATGCAGCACATCTTCTCTCTGCTTGGCCTTTGGTGTTTACTGCACACTAACAGAATTCCCTGGTATCTGTCCCAGCTTTCCAGCTGGTCCTTGAGACAGGTCCCCCTCCTTGCTCTGGCTGTGCTCTGACATCCTATCATCATTTTAGAAATGTGACGGAATAGAGAAGTTATATCATTTTGTGCCTCAGTTTACTCACCCTTTCTTTCTTTCCTTTTTTCTTTCTTTCTTTCTTTTCTTTCTTTTTTTTTTTTTTTTTTTTTTTTTTTTTTTTTTTTTGCAGTACTGGAGGTTGAACCTGGGGCCTCGAGCTTACATGCTTTGCAAGTGCTGGACCACTGAGCTGCACCCTTAGCCCATTTACGTTTTGAGACAGGGTTTCGCTAAATTACACCGACTGCCTCTGGTCTTAAACTTGTGATCCTCCTGCCTCTGGTCTTAAACTTGTGATCCTCCTGCCTCTGCCCCCTGAGCAGCTGGGATTACAAGCGTGTGACACCGCATTGGGCTTAGTTTACCCACTTTTTATAGAGCAGAAGAAGGGGCCAGTGATCTCTATGGTCTCCTCAAAGTCAATAATGTATCACCTTCTCCCTCCAAATTCCATTTTGAATCCCTTTCAAGTAGCCTGACACAACTTCACAAGCGTAGTTTCTGTAAGCTCTTAGGCCCGGTTCTGCCTTGCTGGTGTTGGCATTGGCAGGACTGAACTGGGATCCCACTAGCCTCCACCGTCTCTTCAAATGGCCAAGACCACTAACAGAGTGAGTCAATGGCTCCGGAGGCAGCATAATATACCTGCAGTTTTCTGAGAGAGAAGGCTTAAGCGTGGCCCAAACGCACAGGTAGCTCGAGATGCCTGGGAGCCTCAGTACGTTCAACAGAGGGAGAGTAGCGTTGGTACACCATTCAAATAGAAAGTACCCTGATGCATGCCCAAAATGGGGCACCCTTTCCCTATGCCCCTCACGCCCACCACCCCACTCCTCTGCCAGCTGGCTGCATTTCAAGCTGGCTGGGATGGCTTGGCCACGAGGGTTGGGCGAAGATTTTCCGTAAGATCATCCTAAACCTGACCATCGGTCTTGCTGACTAGTCAATTCCATCCTGAGCTCCCGTGGTCCTGGGGACACCAGGGCACGGGAGGGCGGGCAGCCTCCATGCAGGTCAGCACCGTTCCACCTTTTGCTTTTATAATCAGCAGCACCTGCTTCTCCTCCCCCATCCAATATGGCGGATGAGCTCAGCGGTCTGACAACTGATACTAGGCAGTGTCCCCCGGGCCACCTTCTCAGTCCCTCCCCTTTCAAAACCAAACAAAAACGGCAAACAGGAAACGCTCGTCTTTTAAAAATTACTCTATTATTATCAAATAGAACCACAGTATCCAAAAGGTAATTATAAAGTTCTATCCCCAACTAAACGGCCCTGCACCGTCCCTCCGAGTGGCCGGCAGCCAAATCACTCCCCCCGTGCTGATTGGTTTCATCCATTTTATTGTCAAGGAAATTAACAGCCCGAAGGGGTTCCCCAGGCCCGCACTCTCCCCGCTGGGGCCCCCGGGGGCGGGAAAACAGGCAGCAAGCGACCTGGCGTCACTACCCCGCGTCCTGAGGAGGGGGGACGGGAGGGGAGGGGCTCACAGCGGCGGGCTCACTCGCCCGTGTGGGTCCGCAGGTGGTACTTGAGCGACTGCTTGTAGCGGAAGCACTTGGCGCAGTGCGTGCAGGGGTAGGGCCGCTCGCCCGTGTGCGCGCGCTGGTGCTCCAGCAGGTGGTGCTTCTGCGTGAAGCGCTTGCCGCACTCGGCGCAGTGGTAGGGCCGCTCGCCCGTGTGGATGCGCCGGTGCTCCAGCAGGTGGTGCTTGCGGATGAAGCTCTTGCCGCACTCGGGGCAGGCGTGCGGCCGCTCGCGCGAGTGCACGCGGCAGTGGTTGGTGAGCTTGGACTTCTCGCTGAAGCTCTTCTCGCACTCGGGGCACTTGAAGGGCCGCTCGCCCGTGTGAGTCCGCTGGTGGCGCAGCAGGTGCGACGGGCGGCTGAAGCTCTTGCCGCACAGGCTGCAGATGAACGAGACCTCGTGCTTGCCCGCGTGCACGCGCTGGTGGATCACCAGGCTGATGTGCAGGCGGAAGCTCTTCTTGCACTCGGGGCACGTGTAGGGCCGCTCGCCCGTGTGCGTGATCTGGTGCTTGGTCAGGCTCGACTTGTGGCTGAAGCTGCTGTCGCACTCGGGGCACTTGTAGGGCTTGGGGCCGCCGCCGCTGCCGGAGCTGGGTGACTTGGGGCGCGGCTTGAGCGCATGCTTGGGGTTGAAGGCGGGCCCGCGCTCGGGCGAGGCGTAGCCGCCGCGCGCACGGTGGATGCGCTGGTGCAGCGTGAGCTGCTGTTTGTGGCGGAAGCTGATCTCGCACTCGGCGCACTCGTAGGGCCCCTCCTTGATGTGGTTGCGCTGGTGGATGATGAGGTTGATCTTCAGCCGGAAGCTCTTGCCGCACTCCATGCACGTGAAGGGCCGCTCGCCGCGCCGGTTACGCTGCTGCTGGCTGGAGGCCCCGCGGCTCTCGCCCAGGTGCCGCTCGCCGTGCGAGTGCCCGTGCCCGTGCCCATGCCCATGCGCGTGCGAGGGGGGCGCCAGGCGCTTCACCGCCGGGTTCCCCAGCTGCAGGGGCGGGGGGCTCTCCTCGCCCACGGGGGACATGTCCCCAGGCAGCGGGGTCTGGTACATGCTGGCCTCGTACCTCCCGGACAGCGGCCCGAGGGACTGCAGGTGCTGCGGCAGCTCGTCCTCCTCCTCCTCGTCCTCCTCCTCGTCCTGCTCCTCCGTCTTTATCACAATCCCTTCTGGTCCAGGGACAGAGAGACACACACAAAGGTGTTAGCTGTGGTCTAGAGCCCCTGACCGGGCTGGGTGCGGCACTGATCTGTCCTCACCAGCGACACTGCGTATCTATTGTCGCCCAAATTCCTCTGTCTGGGAAAATCTCCCCTGCAGTGGCCAATGGTCCCCACCCCTCGGGGCTGGGCGTGTAACCCACCCTGGCCATGGTGTTTGGTCCAGAAATGACCTCAGACCTTAACTGGGCTAACTGGAGTCCTCCTGGCCTTTTATGTGGAGGAAGCCGGGGAGATGGCTTCCTGCTGGTCACGGGGGCAAACTGCTGGGGGAGCAGTGCCCGTCAGGAGAGGAGGAAACCAGCCCAACGAATGGTCCGGGAGGCCCCAGACCCAGCTACGCCTGAACTTGTCATATGCACGAACTAGCAAGTGTGTGAGCCAATAAGCACCCCCTTTGCATCTGGGCTACCCGGAGGCTGGGTTTTGCCGACTGTTTCAAAGGGTCTTGCCTCATCAGGCTCTCCATCCGCTCCCTTCCGAGAGCTCCCCTGAACTCCGCTGCTAGTCTGTTCTCCATCCTTCCTGGACCTCGCTGAGTTTCTCTTCACTATGCCTTTACTCGCGCTCCTTTCTAAGTCTGCAAGTCGTCTTGGTGATCCTGATCTGCGACACGGAAGCCCTCCTAAGCCCCTCGCCCCGCACTCGGCTTTCTGTGGCAACGCATATGCAGGGCCACACCACTTCCCACATTCAGGCGCCAGCCACTGCGTCAGACCACTGCTCTTGAGGCCGGGATCAGGTGGGTTCTCTCTGTCTGTCCTTCAAGCTCCGGGGTCCCATGCCCTGCATGCCCCACTGGTGGGTGACCCTCTCTCCCCACCCCCAGCCTGGTCCTTTAGGCCCTAAGCAATGCCAAGTTCTACAGTGCAAGAGAAAAAGTGGCCTGCAACTCCTACTTGAATTTTTTCCGGTGCCTTGCACGTATTTGGCACTCCTTAAACACTTAATTTGGGCTGGGATTTAGCTCAGTTGATACAGCGCTGCGCTGCAGTCTCTGAGGTCCTGAGTTCAATTCCCAGCATCACAAAAATGGGAAAACGACCTGGCAATCCACTCCCAAGGCAATCCCGAAACAGCCATTGAAACCCTATGAGGGTCGCTATGAGTTGGATACCGACTCGAACGCACCTAACAACAACAACAACAACAACAACAAACAATTGGGAAGCTCTATTTTAATCACAGACTTTGTGCAACAGGAGAAAGTCACTCGCTTCTCTGAGGGCATCTGTGAAGACACGCGGTGATGGTGTGCAGAATTCTTACTAGCAAGAACTTTCTTGAACCACTTTCACACCGGTCCTCTCTTTTCATGTTCCCAGTAACAGTGAGGATGAACCAAGCAACAATTATCACCACTTCACTGATGGACATACCAAAGGAGGTTTCCAGGTAAAGGAAAAAGTCCTAGGCCTTTTCAGAATGTGCAGTTTAGGGACCGTCTTGTCTAAGCCTTCACTGGCACGGAAACTGAGGCTAGCAATCTCTGTGACCTGGCCAAGCTCCCGTTCAATCATTAGTGGCTCCTTAGCCATTAATATGGTCCACTGCGCCTCTAAAACCTGTAAACTGCAGTGTTAAAAATGGGGCGCAGGTGTGCGGAGCTGAGGATTCCCAGCAGGAAGTGACCCAGAACATCCTTGGAGCATGGTGCCTAGAAGATCAGGAAGGAGGGAACGGCTATAGAGGTTGGGAACTGGTCCCTCTGGTGTTGGTCTTGAAAGCACAGAGCATATGAGAGGCCAAGGAGGAAGTACCGACCTCAGGAGAGCTAAACTCTCCTGGAGTGTCAATGCTGCTTTTTTTCTTAATGAAATAATAAAAAATATTTGGCCCTAAAATTCAAGATTCAAAATTGTACAAACTGTTTAGGAATTTTCAAATGTTCCACTAGAATCAATGGGGAATGCTCAGATGGCAATCTGGGAATTTATATTACAATACTCCCAATTTAGCATATACTCAAAATCTGCCTTATGTCTTCTCATTATTCTTTTATGATAGACAATGTGGTATATTAAAAAGATTTTGGAAATACCATGTTGTTATTTAAAAATAAGGAGTTAGAGCCACATCATTTGACCAAGAAGGATGCTCATGATAGTAAGTGCAAAAAGGCAAATTATAAACTGGGTATGATGGTAAACACCTGTAATCCCAGCACTCACAAGGCTGAGGCAGGAAGATTGTGAGTTTGAGGCCAGCTTGGGCGACAGGGTCAGTGAGACCCCGTCTCAAAGAACCAATCAACCAAATAGATGAAAGCCTCTACAATTTGTCTTATCTATAAGTAAAATGAAAAAAATTAAAGTCCATATAATTTGTTTTTTTCAGTACTGAGGGGTTGAACCCAGAGCCTCACACATGCTGGGCGATACTCCACCCACTGAGCCACACCTTCAGCCCCTACTTTTATTTTGAGACAGGTTCTAAATTGTGCAGGCTGCCTCTGGCCTCAAATCTATGACCCTCTCACCTCTACCTCTCGAATTACTGGGATTATAGTTATGTGCCACCCTGCCTGGCTGGATATGGACACATTTCTAAATATAAGAAACACCATACAAATAACTGATAGTTAGGTGGGTGCTCTGGCTCATGCCTCTAATCCCCGTGAGTGAAAGGCCAGAGGCAGCCTATCCAACCTAGCAACATCTTGTCTCAAAATTAAAAATAAAAAGGGGCAGGGAGTGTGGCTCAGTGGTAGAGCACTTTCCTAGCATGTGTGAGGCCGTGGGTTCAACTCCCAGTACTGCAAACAAGTAAAAAAATAAAACCATTAAGAAACAAAACAAATATCTGATAGCTAATGATTCACATAAATAAAACATCCAAGTAAAAACAAAAACTCAGTTGAGTTCTAGCAAATTGTCTTTCTTTTTTTTTTTTTTTCTGCTACTAGGGAGCTAAACCATGGACCTTGCCCATACTTTGTGAGTGCTCCACCACTGAGCTGCACCCCCAGCCTCTTTTTTTATCTTTTATCTTGAGATAGGGTCTTGCTAAGTTATGCAGGCTGCCACTGGCCTTGAACTTGTGATCCTCCTGCCTCCACTTCTCATGTTGCTGGGATTACTACAGGTGTGCGCCACTGCACCTGACTTGATCAAATTTTCAAGAAAGTTAATTCCTTTTTTATACATTTTTTTTGGAGAATAGAGAACAAGAACTGCCCAGTTTATCTTATAAAACCTAAAACAACATTGTTTCTAAAACTAGATGAAGATGTTTCAAGAAAAGAAAAGTTCGGGTGCATTTCATTTAGGAATATAGCTGTAAAATATGGAATAAAAATCTTAAGTCCAATATTAACAAAAATGACAGTGGGAGTCTACAAGAGAAAGACAGGACAAAAATCATTTTAAAAACATGCTCTGCTAGGCGTGGTAGTGCATGTCTGTAATCCTAGCCCTTGGGAGGCTAAGGCAAGAGGGTCATGAGTTTGAGGCCAGCCTCGGCTACAGAGGGAGACCCGTCTCAAAACAAAGCAACAACAAAAACCTCAGAGAGAAACACGTTCTCCAGGGTTGAAATCTTCAAGTTAGTTGATGCTTCTAATGGGACGTAAGGACCAACAAGGACATGTGAGGAGAAGGAAGTTCTAGCTTTGCCACTATCGGTGCAACCTTGGACAGTGTATCTGACCTTGTCTGCCTATAGGATCAGCGGGCTGGACAGACAGATGATCTTCAAGATCCCTTTGAGTCCTTGTCCAAACCAGTCTTTGATAGGACTGCTTCATTCCTGGGCCAGAGACAGATTCCAACAGATGCTGAGAAGGGAGCCCTCCACATGGCCCTGCCTGGGTCCTTTCACACCTGTCCACCTGCCAGTATCCAGCCCCCTCCCTGAAGGAAAGACCACAGCTCTCCCACAAGGTGGGGCCCCCTGTAGCCTCCGCACCTGTCCAGAACTTACCTGTGCAGTTCCTCTGCTGCACCAGCATCTGCTTGAGCTCACTGAACTCGCTGGAAGCTTCCGTGGACTCCTCCAGAGTGTTCTCCTGTTCCTGCATGTCCAGATCTGGCTGCTCGCCACAGGGGTCGCCCAGCTCTGAGTCCTGAAAGCCATGTTCCTCCACTTGACCCATCAAGGGCTCTGGTGTCTCCAAGCTTTCCGAGCCCTCATCGTTGGTCTGCACCTCAATCTTAATCACGATGCCGTCATGTGCTGACAGGGGGAGGGGAGAAGAATGCAGAACAGAGTCATGTTTCCACAGCCCTAGAATTTATATTCCAAAAGTTCTTTTCTTAGAGACCCTGAAGAAATATGATACAGTTGATGGTCAGAGGGCAGAGTTTTCTGGATACTCTGCAGCCTTGAACACCAACACAAATTGGAGTCCAGTTCATATAGATGCAGCATTTATTCTCCATAAGCCCCCACATTTTCGAGACCTTATTCCCTTTCCCAGGTTAGGCAAAGTCCACAGTTTTCCCCTTGCTGGCTTATGCACCATCGAAGTGAATAAAAAGGCCATCTCCTGACCTCTCTCACTCTTTAGTCCATTCATTTCGAAGTGTGCAATGGACAGACAGTCGGAGACCTTGTGGGGTTATTCTCTTGGCCTAGGTTTTCAAGCACACAGGCATGTAAAAGAGGATGTTTGGGTTTGGTTTGGTTTTAGCTAAACAGCATCCTAGTAAACACGGTGCCTTAAAACTTGAGGTTTTTTTGTCTGTTTCTTTGGCTATTTGACACAAGGTCTCACTATGTAGGCTAGGCTGGCCTAAACTCATGAATTTCCTGACTTAGCCTCCCACTTCTGGGATTACAGGCATGTACCACCATACCTGGTAAAACTTAGGTGTTTTTTTAACTTGTCCATACACCTGTTAGATTAACTTCAAATGGATCTTCACAGATACAGGCATCATTTTACATTAATGGGATTACAACACATATTTTTATTTTTCAGTGTAGTATTTCCCCCCTCTTAATCTGCCTTCCCTTTCCCTCACTTCTCATTTCACTGTGAGGACACTCGGGTAACTCCTGCAATGAACTAGGAGTTTTCTCCATGCTTGTGTAGTTATTCAGAACGGAATATACAAATTTATGGTTTTAATTTTGGGCTACTACTGGTGTTAAAATAAAATTGCCTTTTGTTCCTCCTCTGTGTTCAAATACCTTATAGAAATCCCTTCAAACCTATTTCTGTAGTGCTAACACATTCTTCTAAATGCTGCATATACTCCATAGTGGGAAGAATCCTGTAATTTACTCAATCAGTCCCTAATGGGAGAACATTCACTATGTGTTTCTGGTGTTTTGCTATGGTAAACAATACTGCCATAAACATTTGTACTTCTCTAACTACAAAATGGTGGTTTTCATTTCTATGGGATTCTCCGTAGTGGGACTACGGAGTGAAAAGGTTAAGTACTTTTAATTTTGGTGATGTTACCAGAGCGCTTTCCAACACGGCTGTGCCAGTTCATCTTTCCAGCATCTCGCAGGAGATTATACTTTCCTCATATCCCTGCCAGCAGCACTTGGCTTATTTTTATTTTCCTTCGTCAAATGTAAAGTGACAACTGCCTGATACTTTAATGCCACTTCTCTGAGAGGATAAGTCTGAAAATGCTTTCCTTTTCTTATTGGTCCTTTAGGTCTGATTTTGGTTGAACTGTGTATACCTATCTTTTGATTCAATTCCAAATAGGTTGTTTTCTCTTTTATTTGTTAGAATTCTTTGATCCTTGTATTAATGAGAACCCACTTTCTCTTTTCTGCATTTCAAATATTTTTTTCCTCAAGTCCATCATTTGCTGGTTGACCTGATGTATGCTGCCTTTTGCCATGCAATTTTTTAAAAGTTTTCATATTGTCAGCTAGGTGTAGTGGGGCACACCTATAATCCCAGCAACTCTGGAGGCAGAGGCAGGAGGATCACAAGTTTGGGGACAGAGGCAGCCTGAGTAACTTAGTGAGATTCTGTCTCAAAATAAAAAGTGGGCTGGGGGTGCAGCTCAGTGTTAGAGCACTTGCAAAGAATGTGTAGGCCCTGGGTCCAGCTCTCAAGTACTGCAAAAAGAAAAAAAAAAGTTTTTATATTGTCAGAAATTAATACTTTTTTTTTTTTTTTTTGCGGTACTGAAGTTTGAACTCAGGGCCTTGCTCGTGCATGCTTTGCAAGTGCTGGACCACTGAGCTGCACCCTCAGCCCATTTTTTTGTACTTTTTGAGATAAGGTCTCACTAAATTACGCAGACTGCCTCTGGTCTCGAACCTGCGATCCTCCTGAGCCGCTGGGAGTACAGACATGCGCCACTGTGCCCGGCAAAAAAGTTAATACCTTTTTTATGACTTCTGGATTTTCTGTCTTAGCTTGAGGTCTCCCATGACCCTACACGGTCCAGTTGGTCTCCCAGATTCTATCCTGAGGTTTTTACTATCTTGTGATTAATATTTAGGTCTATAGTACTTCTGAAGTCTAGTTTTATTTTGTATATGTATGAGGAAGGGGCTTAATATTGTTCTCTTCTGTATGGATAGACCTGTGCCATCATAACCCCCCTTATATGTTGAAATCATTTTTTAGTTGTTGAAATGATAAACCTGTAACACATAAAACATATTCATTCATTCACTGAATAATGATTAACTGATATTTACTGAGCACCAACTATGTGCCATGCAGTGTTCTAGCTTAGGAAATATCAGTGAACAAAACACATATCTTACATGAGTTACTACACACAATAAATACATTGTATTGTATGTTGGACAGGTGTTGTTGGGTGGGGGCAGAAGGAAAGGAAACGGGGAAATAAATGAAGGAAGCAGACACAGTGAAGCCCCGGTGAAGCCTCCTCCTGCTCTTCTGCCCTGTCTACTCTTTCCCAGTCTAATGTGGATCGCGTCACTGAGAAATCAGACCAACTCAGAAGGCTGAAAACTGATGCTTTGTGACCTGAGGCTCCGTTCTTTCTGATGCCTGGCAATCCCTTAATTCCTCCCTGGCTGGCCAAGGCAAATCACTTGGAAGTAGATGGAATGAATATAAGCAGCGCTAGCGTTCCCACGCTGCAGGTCACGCAGCCTGCAGGGCAGATCTGAGCTACCTACCCTCAGAACTGAAGGAAGCTCCCATTCGCTCTCTCCAAAGATGTTTGTATTCTATTGTTTAGTTTAAAAAAACCAAAGTAAAGAAAGAAAGAAAAGATCTAGACTCCACATTTACATTTTTGACTTCCTCCTGCTTGAGCTGAATTTGGCACCTGTGCCCCTACTAGAGGTTAGATACGTTTTGGGTAAGTTCTCTAAAGGCTCATGTGTGGTCAGCTTGGTCCCCAAGTGTAATGATATTGAGGTGATGGGGACTTTAAAAGATGGAAGCCCTGTAGTAATGCTGATCTCTCAAAGTGGGTTAGAGAAAGCCAGATATTACAGAGTAGTGAGCTGAGTCCCTCCCCAGTCTCTTGCTTCCCATCTCACCGTGTGATCTCTCCCTCTCTTACTACTGCGCCATTATACCATCTGGCATGTTACCATGCAGCCAGACGGCACTCACAAGAGCCAAGCAGGTGCTAGTGCCATGCCCTTAGACCTCCAAAACTGTGAGTCACATAAACCTATATTCTGTAAAAAGTAGCTTCAGGTATTTTTGTTACAGCAACACAAACAGACTAATACCCCCTCCCCCTTTTCTTTCCAGGTTGAGGAAAAGTAAGGTCCCTATTCCCTCCTCCTTTAACCTACATGCTCTGCTTGTTTCCTCAGTCTGCCCATGTCTTCCTCCTGCAATTCTGCTCCATGAGCTGTGCCCTTTTCTCCTGTCTTCAAGCCTGTGCCTACACTAAATCACGATGCTCCCTCCACAAACACTTTGACTTCACAAACTCCTGAGAATATCTCCCTAAGTAATTTTTAAAAACTATGCACCCCTTTGCATCTTTTAAAGTAAGCATATAAAATGCATCAATATCTGCAAAAGATATAATTTTTGGAGTATGGTAAATACTGATGTTTGAAATAAACTCTTCCTTCATCTCTTAATGTCACCAATGGAATCTAAGAATCCTAACAATTTTAAGTCCACCATTACTCGCTTAAAATTACACAAACAAGTTCTTCTTTGATAGTTGGAATTTTTATATCATTCTTTTTCACCTTGAACTTCTATTTTCATTCCCACTTTGCCCACAGAATTTTATCCTAATAGTACATATTTTTATGCTTTGAAGCCTCTTATTGACCATCTTACCTGCCAAAAAAATGTGCATGTAAATTAAAAGTTCTTAAAGTTTTGCTTTCATTTCTAATAACCACAGGCTCTATGTGCTCATTTTTTCCTGAGTGAAGTTATCCTTAGTGATTTTTACTACAGAATGAAAAACAATTTATTCAAGATGGAAAACAAAAAAACTTATTCATGTATCTCTCATAAGGATGAATAGGAATTTTCTCCTAATTAGTTAACTTGTCTGAGAATGAATACATATTCTTACTGTATAATGAGATAAAGTTCAAAATCAATTCTATCTTTCATTGTTATACATGTAAGCATTAGGAAAGCTCATTTAGGTCAACATGTAGATGGGCTGGATGGAGCTCTGTTATGGAACTGTCACCCATTTCTTTGAACTTTTCCAGTATTACATGCCACAAAAATCACAGGGTTAACATCTCCCCAAAATTGTTCTTAATGGGCTATTAGCTAATAACTTCATTAGGTTCTCTTTCAATTTTGTTGAAAACAAAATACTGCAAGCAACCTAACTTGGCCCCAGAGTGATGTTGTTGTTGTTGTTGTTATGTGCCGTCGAGTCAGTATCCGACTCGTAGTGACCCTCTGTACAACAGGGGAAACACTATTGTCAGTGCTTCTCTGCCGTTCATAGGGTTTTCAATGGCAGATTGAGTTTTGGGAGGGGGTTGCCAGGTCCTTCTCCCAAGCCTACAGCTTCTGGTGTTCCCAGGCGGTCTCCCATCCAGGTACTAACCAGGCCAGACCCTGCTTAGCTTCCGAGATCCGACGGGATCGGATTCCACAGGGCTATGGCTGCAGGTACCAGAGTGATGTATTTTGGAATATATACCCTTACATTCCGGATTATCTGTGTGGTGACCCAGGAGTTTATACCTCAGAAATGCTCCAAAGCAAGACTGGGATGGGCAGAAGGTACCCCCTCTTTTTTTTTTTAATAGTGGGAGATGTAGATGAGGACCTATATTTGAGGTGTTGTGTGCTGTTGGCTGATCAGTTTGCAGATGAGAACAGATGGGCTAAGGACCTGGAAATGGAAGCCTCAAAGCCAACTATGCCGTGTTCTCCTTGGAGGATCTCCTGTGCCTTCCAGACTCTGAGTGCCTCAGTATTAAAAATAGTGCCTTCACCAGCCAGGCACAGTAGCACATGCCTGTAATCCCAACAACTTGGGAGGCAGAGGCAGGAGGATCACAAGTTTGAGACCAAAGGCAGTCTGTATAATTTAGCAAGACCCTGTCTCAAAAACAAAAACAAAAAGAAAAAGGGCTAGGGGTGCAGCTCAGTGATACAGCACTTGCAAAGCATGTAAGCATGAGGCCCTGGGTTCAACCCCTACTACCACAAAAAACAAACAAACAGAAAACAATAGTGCCTTCTACCACCTGCCCCTACTTCAAGGCAACCCTGCTCCATCAGTTGAGCCTCACAGGGCTACTGTGTGAACCCAACTGCTATACTGTTGCTCTCTAGGGCACTTGGCTCCCCTCAAAACAGGCAGAACTTACACCTCTTCATGCCCTCCCGCTTGATAGACCAGAGATTCCATCTCAGCCCACCAAAAAGACCTCCCTACCCCAAACAACTTTCGATAGGGTATTGACAGTCAAACTGCATTTAAAAAATTAAAGACACATGCATTGAGGGAATATAGTGGACAGAGATAGTCTTTCAAATCAGGGGGGAAAAGTTTTAAATAAATGAAGCAGAGAGGACTGGCTTCTTGACTTGAAAGGGAAAAAAAGCTAACTTTGTACATCTCACATCAAACACAAACCATGAAATCATACTAGTGCTGTGTTAGGAAAAAAACCCAGGCATGTAAATTTTACAACTATGAGCTGAGGCTACTCCTAGACCACTCAGACCTCAGATATTCCTTCCAGAGGCTTCTGGCATATATACCAACCATTAAATATGCCAGTCCACATCAACTGTAATTTTTTGCTGTTAATTGTTTTCAAAGGATTTTTGCTATTTTTTCCCCTCTACTTAGGGGTTGGCCTGCAGCTGTAGCCCTGTGGCATCCAATCCCATCAGATCTCAGAAGCTAAGCAGGGTCAGGCCTGGTTAGTACCTGGATGGCAGACCGCCTGGGAACACCAGGTGCTGTAGGCTTGGGAGAAGGACCTGGCAACCTCCTCCCAAAAATCAACCTGCCATTGAAAACCCTATGCACAGCAGAGGAGCACTGACAATAGTGTTTCCCCTGTTGTACAGAGGGTCGCTATGAGTCGGATACTGATTTGACGGCACCTAACAACAACAACAACAACTTAGGGGTTGCACCCAGGATCTCACACATACTTTGCAAGTGTTCTACCACTGAGCTGTACCTCCTTGACCATTTTTTATTTTTTTATTTTGAGTCAGGGTCTCACTGAGTTACGCAGGCTGCCTCTGACCTCAAACTTGCGATATTCCTGCCTCCACCTCCTGTGTTGCTGGGATTACAGGTGTGAGCCACTACATGTGGCTTGAAAGGATTTTTGTAGCTTGGTTTGATATCAGTTGGCTATAAGAAATTCATTTAACCTAATCTGTGATTGTTTTATAATCTCTGTAATCACACTTGTTCACAAGAACTGTTTTGAAATGAGGAAAATCTTTCCTACAAATTAACTACAAATGAATTAATTTGGGGGCATGAACTTAATGGTTAATGGAGCTGATAATGCTATATTTGGAGATATTTCATTAAAATAAACTTGCAATTATTTACATTTAGCAGTATTTTTTTTTGTTCTCTACAGAAAAAATTCCAGTTTTCAAATATTTTCTTGAATTCTCAAGAATCTCACAGATCAAAGGTCTGTGATCATCCTGTTTACTGAATTAAATGGCCAGAGCAAATTTCTTTATATGAAACCCAGACACCATAAAGTTGATAACTCTGAATACACAGGAACTTAAAACTGATGAATTTGAGCACATAAAACCTTAAAACTGCCAGGTGTGGTGGCGCACACCTGTAATCCAAGCACTCGGGAGGCTGAGGCAGGAAGATTGTGAGTTTGAGTCCAGCCTGGACTACATAACAAGACCCCATCTCAAAAAACAAAACAAAACTGGAGGAAACAAAACAAAACAAAAATCCTTAAAACTGCTATACCACCCCCCCACAATACAACATACAAAAGTAACCCCCAAACTGGGAAAAATATTTGCATAGGTAACAGACATGAGCTAGTATCCTTGATGTTTAAAAAGCTTTTACAAATCAAGAATAAAAAGATGAATAATCCAAAAGAAGAAGGAATAAAAGAAAATTCACACAATCAGATACACTTGTTGTTGTTAGGTGCCGTCGAGTCGGTATCCGACTCATAGCGACCCTCATAGGGTTTTCAATGGCTGACTGTTTCCGGATTGCCTTGGGAGTGGATTGCCAGGTCCTTCTCCCATTTTTGGGGTGCTGAGAATTCAACTCAGGACCTCAGAGACTGCAGCGCAGCGCTCTACCCACTGAGCTAAATCCCAGCCCAATCAGATACACTAGGGATCAGCAAAGTACAACAAAATGTTCAACATTGCCCTAAGGGAAAGTCAAAGAAAGGCATCAAAATACTGTTTATACCCATCACTTTGGCAAATGATATAAAGCTAAAAACACCTTGTGTTGGCACAGGTACATGGAAGCAAGTGTTGTCATGCTTAGATGAATGCATGCGAACTGGCAAAACTTCTCTGAAGGGCATTTGCCAGTATCTATTAAATGTTCAAGTATGTCCTCTGACCCATTTCTAAAAAAGTTTCAGACAAGTGCACTGAGACCTATTTACAACGATGCACTGAAGCTTGTGAACACCTTAAATGTACATCAGTGGGAGAGCATTTAAGTAAATTATGAAATCAACACACAAAATATCCTAATCTGTTCTTAAGAATAAAAGTTTTATATATTCTGACATGCAAAGATGTCAGATGTATTACTGAAAAAAAAAAACAAGCTGCCAAACAATGTACTTCTATATTATTTGAATTTGTTTTACAGTGAGAATATATTTATGTATTACTTCCACAATTAAGGGTGTGTGTGTGTGTGTGTGTGTGTGTGTGTGTGTGTGTGTGCCTGCGTGCGTACACACAAAAGACTGGAAGGAATAAACTGCTGACTCTTCAGACAGAATTGTCAGGGACTTTATGCATTTTTTCTTTTTGAAATTAAAAACCAATGTTGCCACATTAATCATCTCCATCAACTCAAAGCAAAGAAATAATAGTTGGCACTGGCTTTCCAACCTCCTCATGGCTATACTTTCTGTGAGGTTTTAAAAACTCAGCATACGGTTTTTTCACTTTTCTTTTTTTTTTCAAGTTATACATGTGCATAGGCCAGAGGGCCAAGGAGTTCTTCAAACCTGTTTTTAAAGTTCCTCTCTACCCCTCACCTGCACATTTTTGGCTCCCCAGAGTCAACTGCTTTTAACTCTTGTAAGCGATTCTTTTGTCATTTACCTTCCTAACTCTACTAACTCCTAGAGTTTCATCTTTAAGCATCATCTATTGACTTTCAGGAGTTACTGGTCAGGGCCATCGCTTAATCTGCCAATACACCTGCCTTGTAAATTCAGTAGGAATGATATTGGATGCTTACATTACTAGATTACAAAACGGCTTTTCATAATGAAACCATGTAGAATAAGTACTTTTCTATGCCTGTAAAGCTTTTTGCTTTCTCCAGAACTAATCATTTTAATTTTGCTTAGCCCATTACTATTTATCATGAACTCAGCTCACATCCCACCCCTGCTGTATAACTCTCCTCTCAAAGCATTCACACATACTTAATTTTTTTTTTTTTTTTTTTTTTTGCGGTACTAGGGTTTGAACCCAGGGCCTCGTGCTTGCATGCTATGCAAGTGCTGGACCATTGAGCTGTACCCCCAGACCCCCCCTTTTTTTTTTTACTTTTTGAGACAGGATCTTGCTAAGTTACACAGACTTCCTCTGGTCTACAACTTGTTATCCTCTTGGCTCCGCCTCCCAAACCTCTGGGATTACAGACATGCGCCACGACGCCCAGCTACATACTTGGTATTTATCAATTTTATCTACTTGAAGAAAAATTTCTGGAATCTTCTGACATGCCCAGGATACCCTTTCTATTTACTTCCTCATTTGGGCAAAACATCTTCCCAGCTTGAGAAGGAGCGCGTGGAGACTTTGATCATTTCAAAATGTCTCCATTTTGCTTTCATATTTAATTTAAAATACCATATTTTCTCAAATCTAATCCATACCGAATCTAATCTTAAATTATTGCACTGTGTTGTTTTTGACCTGTATGATGGTTCTGTAATTTTCCCTGAACCCAGCTCTCGATCTCGAATCTAATCTGCACACGATTCTAATCCACAGTTCACTTTTTAGCCCTCAGAAACTGTTGAAAGGGTGCAGATGAGATTTGAGAATATATAGGAGTTTGGCTACATATTAAATTCTAGATAGGAAAATATTTTCCCCCAGAATTTTTAGAGGCACTGGGCTACTGCCTTCTAGCTTCCTGTGTTGAAAAGTCTGAAGGGGCTATACTGCTTGAGTCTGTAAGAACCTGTTTTTCCTGTCTGGAGACTTGCAAGATCTCTTTTGTCCTCAGGTGCTCTGAAATTTCCTGCTGAAGTGTCTAAGGTGCAGGTCAATTTTCATCCATTGTTCTGAGCAGCTGGTGGGCTCTTTCAATTTGGAGAACTATGTCTTTAATTGTTGGGAATTTTTCTTGAATTATTTTTGTTGATATTTCTCATCCCTGTCTTTGCTATTCTTTCCTGATATTCTTATTATCTGAATGTTGACCTTCCATCCTTCTGTTTTCTTCTTTCCCTATTTTCTTCTGTGTTTTAGCTTTATTTTCTCAGATACGTGTGAAATTTTATCTCCCAACACAACTGAGTTTTCAATTGTATTAATGTATTTTTAAATTTCTAAAAGTTCCTTTCTTCTTTATTTAAAACTAAGCACTATACTCCTCTTTTTTTTTTGTTTTTCCTTTTTGAGACAGGGTCTCATTTCATGTCTCAGGCTGTTCTGGAACTCACTATGTAGACCAGGCTGGCCTCAAACTCAAGTTAACACTCCTGCCTCAGCCTCCCAAGTGCCGTGATTACAGGTGTGCGACACTACACCTGGCCGAACTAAGCATTATATTTGTATTATAGATGTATATAGATATTCAATGGTTTTTTTTTGGTGGTACTTGGGGATCGACCCCAGGGTCTTGTACATACTTCGTAAGTACTCTCCCACTGGGCTGCACTCCCAGCCCATTTTAAATTTTTTTATTTGGAGACAGGGTCTTACTAAGTTTTGCAGGCTGCTTCTGGCCTCGAACTTTCCATCCTCCTGCCTCAGCCTCCTGAGTTGCTGGGATTAAATGAATGTGTGACCACATCTAATTTATTTAATGATTTTATGCATAAGTATATATACATTTTTCCCCCTCTCTGCATGGTCTTTGTTCCTCTAAGTATACATGCATTTTCTGCTTTTATCTATTTATTTATTGTCTCTCTGTATTAGAAGCTTTCCCCAACTGTCTTGTGGTTCTTATGCCTGTAATCCCAGTGGCTTGGGAGGCTGAAGCAGGAGGATCAACAGGGCAGAGGCAGCCTGAACACTTTAGTGAGACCCTATCTCAAAAAAAGTACAGGAGGGATACCTGGGAATAGGACACTCAAAGAGAACTGAAAGGCTGTGTATTTGGGTGAGGTTTCTAACTGTGGGTCCCCTTGTAGGATGCTCTGGCCAGCTCATTTTACTTGGGAACCTTCTTGGGCTGGTTCCAAAAGTCTCCAAATAAGACTCTTCTGATATCCTGCGTCAGGGGTTTAATCCTGAATGCCAGCATCATTTTGGGAGCCAGGCTAGAGAAGCAGGCTGGAGATATCAACATTTGGATGTCAAGCCTCACTTATTCCTGTGTTTGCTATGGTACTCACCCTCCATTGTGCCTGAGGACCTGTCTCACCCTCCAGAGAATCAGCCTCAGGCATCTGCCAGGGCTGGGGAAAGGCAGATGCCAACTACAGGGACTAGAGGAAAAGAGGTGTTTAATGGCATCTTAAAAGATGCTTGACCACCGGGCATGGTGGCACACGCCTGTAATCCCAGTGGCTCAGGAGGCAGAGGCAGGAGGATCGCAAGTTCGAGACCACATGCAGTCTGCATAACTTAGCGAGACCCTGTCTCAAAAAGTAAAAAAATGGGTTGGGGGTGCAGCTCAGTGATCCAGCACTTGCAAAGCATGCACGTGCGAGGCCCTGGGTTTAACCCCCAGTACCGCAAAAAAAAAGATGCTTGACCAATCCTCTGATGTCAGCCTTACCATAGTGGTACCACGTGCCACTAACTCTTGATCTGGAGCAGGGGTTAGGGGTGCACACTGGGCTTCTTCTTAGTTTTCCTCAACACCAACTTCACATTCGGCGTTCTAAATCAGTAAGCACCTAACCACCTGCTTTCAGGCTTCCAAAATGTTGTTGCTAATGTCTCCTTGCCCCTTCTTTTTTTAGAGGTTGCTTTGTTGTTTCAGAAGGACTGAGGGAGAGGCGTCTACATGTTCAATCTGCCATCCTCACCTCAGAGTCTTTTGTCATGTATTTTTAAAAATATTTTTGCTGAATAAGACGTAATACTACTTGTCAGAAAACGTCACAAATCAGAGAAATAGAATTTTAGTATGTTTCCATCCATTTTTTCTACCTTTTGCTTACACCATCGCCTTCACATTATATTTATACTTCCTACTTGTGCATCGGGCTGGGATTTAGCTCAGTGGGTAGAGTGCTGCACTGCAGTCTCTGAGGTCCCGAGTTCAATTCCCAGCACCGCAAAAATGGGAGAAGGGCCTGGCAATCCACTCCCAAGGCAATCCCCAAACAGTCAGCCATTGAAAACCCCATGAGGGTCGCTGAGTCGGATACCGACTCGATGGCACCAAACAACAACAACAACTTGTGCATCATCAACAATCCCCATCAACTAGATCATTCTCATCGACATTTCAAATGGGCCCCAAACTTCCACTGCCTACCGACAGCTGCGCTTCTAGAAAAGACGATCAGTATGTGCTGCCTCTATGTCCTGGCCTCCTGCCTGCTTCTCAGCTACTCGAACCAGGCTTCCACCTGTATTATGTGCTAGCATTGCTCTTGCTGAGGTCGTTGATGATTTTCAATGTGTAAATCGGAGGGACGCTTTTCAGTCTTTGTGACTGAACCGCACAGCAGAACTCAACATTGCCAGCCACGCCCCCTCCTTCTGGAAACACTGCTTTTGAAATACCCACTGAGGCACTACCCTTTCTTTCCCAAATTCTACGATGGTGGTTTTCAGCCCTAGTTGCACATGAGAATCACCCTGGAAGCTTTTTAAAAAAGAGTCAACAGCTGGGCTCCACCCTGTCCAATATAGTCCAGATCGCCAAATCTGCCCAGAGTGTCAGGGCTCTGCAGTGACCGCTGTACTCTCATCTCTTCCTCTACAGTCGAAGCTAATCCCAAGCTAACGTCCAAATGTCCAAGCACTGAGTGCCAAGTGTCTCTAGCTCAGACCTCGGGTTCTGAGCTTCAATCTATTCAGCTGCTTTCTCAACACCTTCTCCTTGGTGTCTCACAGGAATCTTAAACCACAGGTGTTCAAAATTGAATTCTTGTTGTTTCTTCAAACTGGAGCTTCATGTCCACCATTTCCTGTTATTTAAGTCAGAGGCCCGGGAGTCACCTTGGCTCCTCTCTCCTCCTTTATTCACATCCAACAGTCACTAAGACCTGCCTGGTCTACTGCACTGTTTGCTACTGACTGTGCCAAGGTCTCCTGTCTGGAAGATGGAAAGTACCACCAAATAGCCTCATAGCTTCTAGCCACTCCTCCCTCTAATTAATTCTCCTGAGAGCTAGGGAACCCACTTGATCTTCAGGTTTCCACTAAGACTTCCATATCCTAAAAGAGGCCTTTCCTGAGCTCTCGAGCTCAGCAGAGTTTTCCATGTTGTATATCGTGTAGCCTAAATAGTTCTCATCACAGCTCTACTGCAGGGGAATGACTATTTTTATGTAGGAGTTTGATTCTTTTTTTAAGTACTGGAGGTTTGAACCCAGGGCCTCACACAAGCCAGGCAAGTGCTCTACAGTTGAGCTCCACCTGAGCCCCCTTTTTTATTTAGAGACAGGTCTTGCTAAGTTGGCTGCCTCTGACCTCGAAAGGGCAATTCTCCTGCCCCAGCCTCCTGAGTCTCTGAGATGACAGGCATATACCTCAGCACCTGGCTCCATTTATTGATTGACTGATTTTGTTACCTGGGCGTTGAACCTATGACCTCAAGTATACTTTGCAATTGCTCTACCATTGAGCTGCTTCCCCAGCCTATTATTTTATTTTTTATTCTGAGACAGCTAAATTGCACAGGCTGCCTCCTCAAGATCCTCCTGGCTCAGCTTCCTGAGCTGCTGGGATTACATGCATGCACCACTGTACTGAGCTACTTTATGTTTTATTTAGACACAGGGTCTCCCTAACTTGTAGTCTGCCCCTGGCCTTGAGTTTGGGATCTGCCTGCCTCAGCCTCCAGAGTTACTGGGATTATAGGCATATGCCATAGTGCCCAGCTGGGGTTTGGTTCTTAACACTGGTCTTTCCATTAGAGCATAAATCTGAGGGCAAAGATCTCTGGGGTATGCAGTTCTTGACACAATACTTGGCAAAAAAGGATCTGATGAACTAAATAGTAAATATACAAGTGAAAGATATGATATCACTCTTTATAAATGTACAATCTGCCAAAATGTGTATATTAGCGCATCTTAGTCTGTATTTTTTTTTTTTGTCCATGCTATACAATCTCTTAAGGGAAATAATTAGGTCAAATGTATGAATATTTCAAATATTCAAAACATAATGTTAAGGCTAGAAAACATCAACTTACTTTTTTTTTTCTTTTTTGCATGGGGGTTGAACCCAGGGCCTCACACGTGCCCCTGGGCTGTACCCCCAGACCATTTTTTTTTTTTTTAATCTTCAGACAGGGTCTCACTAAGTTACACAGGCTGCCTCTGGCCTCGAACCTGCAATCCTCCTGCCTCCAGCTCCTGAGTCCCTGGGACTACAGGCATGAGCCACCACACCTGGCTCAAATTGCTTTCTAAAGAAACAAACAACATATACTCCAGTGGCAATGAATGAGAACATGCATTCCAGCCATGCCGTCTGGCTCGGTCCGCGCCTGCTAATTTGTTGGAGGAATACGGTACACCTTCTGTGGGTCTCTGTGATCACCATGTAGGGCCATGAGAGGGAGCTCCTGTCCTGAATCTTTTGAGAGTAACACTGGTATCTGAATCCTCTTTGGATCTCTTTGCCCCTAGGGATCCAAACCATTCCTGAAGAAGCTGGCCTGGCCAGTTCATAAAATAGTTATGTTTGGTATGGGTGGAACACTGAAAGTTCTCCGTTTTCTGCCCTCCCCCCGGGATCACACCTTTGGGACTGGCCCAGTGTTGGCTTTGCTGCCATCCTGCTGGGGAGAAGACAGATGAAGAGACCGGCTACTGTAGGTGTTTAGAGGGCTGACGCCTGCGCTTTCTCACCCAGCGATCGCAGGGCCAGGGCCTTTGGTGGAACACAGCTGGCAGTGTCAGGCCTGCTCGGTGGAGCGGTGGTCCCATGCCCCCTGCCCTCCCTCCGACTGCAGTCTCTAAGGGGCTGGAGATGGTTAGTGGAACAGATGGCACAGTTCAGCCATGCAAGGATGCCTCTGCGAGGCCGCCACCCCCAACAGAGGCCACGGATGTGTGTGCCAGAACAAACCCAGCCCAGGGCAGAGCGGGCTGGGGTCATCTGTTTTTCAATCCCAGCCCTGTTCTATAGGAGGCCCATCTGTGATGAAGGGGTGAAAAGTGGACAGAGAAAAGGAGAGTTCTCTCCCTCAGCCCAGCCCTGCTAAGAAAATGCTCCCACTGCAGCACCTGGACCTCAAACCCAGCTCGGACCTGAGCTGTGTTTCAGGGTTTTTATCACAAATCGCTTCTCCCGGATCCTTACTTTCTGCCTCCTGAGTTGTCTTTCCTATTTCTTCTACCCTGAATCTCTCTATTGCCACTCAATCCTTGTTTTCAGATGTACCTTTATGATAGCTACACACTGACTTTTCTCTAGCCAAAAGATTGCCTGGCTATGCACCACACTTTGACCACAACTCCCTCATCCACTTTTTTTTTTTTTTTGTGGTATTGGGAGTTGAACCCAGGGCCTTGCACCTACATGCTCTGCAAGTGCTGGACCACTGAGCTGCACTCTCAGCCCATTTTTTTACTTTTTGAGACAGGGTCTCGCTAAATTATGCAGACTGCCTCTGGTCTCAAGCTTGCGATCCTCCCGCCTCCGCCTCCCCAGCCGCTGGGATGACAGGTGTGTGCCACTGAGTACAGCTCCTCACCCACTTTTAAGTTCATCTTTTTTGATTGCAGGAAGGACGCCAGAGCCAGTCTTGTCCCTCCATCTGAATCGCAAGGCACAGTCACATCCCTAGAAAACACTGACACTGTTCCTCTGAGACAGGCCAGTACTATGCTTACATTTTCACACAGGTCTGTCTCCCCCATGGGATGGTAATTATTTACCATCCCTCTTAGTCCATCGGGCGACATTACTCAGTGTTCCTGAATACCTCCTTACAGCCAGTTTAAAGGCCCCCAAATCAATTACATTAACTCACAACACAGCCTGCATGTTGGTCCCAAACCGAATTCATTAGCTGGATCATCTCCCTTTTGCAACAGATAATAATTCCAGTGATGTTCCACTGGTCTCACTTGTCACATGGGCCCACCAAGGACAAGGATGTTTCTGCTGAAGACCTTCAAGGTAGGTGATACTAGCCCAAGGGAATCCCAAAGCAGAGCTCCGCCCTTTGCACCACCAATTATGCACTAAGAAAGCACGAGCAGTGAATGTGTGCAGGCTGCCGATCCAGCCATATACCTCACGCACACGGACACAGCTGTGTGTGCTGAGCCACCGCAATATGCCAATCCTCGGCCACGCCCTAGTGTTCACCTTAGCACCAGCACTATTTCGTAGATGAGGAAACTGAGATCCCCAAGACACCAACACTGCTAGAAAACAGGGGCTGGATTCAAACACAGGCAGCCTGACATCAGAGTGCACCTGGGCCACGGGACGTATCTGGCGATGCCATCTAACCGCCTCACCTACACATGGTCCTGCTGGAGTCCTGCACTGCAGGATGTGCCTGGTAAAGTCCATGCCTGTCCTTATCCTTACACTGGCCACAGGACTCAGGACATGGCCTTTGTCTGGGAAGCTTTAGGAGGTGTACGCACTAGTACCCTAATACACACATACTTCCTTTGTGTTTCTTGCTTTATTTCCTGCACAGAGTAAGGTGATGCTGGGTCATGGAAAAAAAAAAATCCCTGAGATGATGAACCCCATGGAATTCTTATTTATCGACAACTATGGCCACTACTGATCATGGGGAGCCAAGCAAGTTCTGGCATCTGCAGGCCTCCTTCTGGTATAGCTGGCTGTCATACCAGCTGTGATGCCCCATGCTAGGGCCTCCTGAGCACTGGAGGACCCAGGGCTCTGGGCCACCGGTTCGCCACTCACCAGCACTGGGGTCTGTGGGCGTCTCGCCCTCCTCAGAGTCCTCCTGCTCCTGCATGGCCGGCCTCTCCCCGCGCTCCATCTGTGACATGAGGTCCGGTTTGGAAATTGCATAGTCTGGGCAGAAGGAAGGAAGGAAAATATGGTATGGGATGACGTAGCACTGCATCCTATGAGGTACCATCTATGGGAACAACCCCTCTGTTGGGGACCTGCAACGTTGGAGAAGAAACAGCCAAGTGTCTAATCTTTTCCGCAGGGCCCACTGTGTGCATGTATGTGGCTTATGCAGTTCACAGGTGCTGATGGTTTTCATAAAAAAGGTACATAATATTTGAAAATTTATAAAGTAAAAAATGAATCTTTATAAAGTCCCAAAGCCACAAAACAAAATACTGAGAGATCTCCTTACATTAAAAAAGTTTAAGAGTAAGGGTAGAGCATGTGCTTAGCATGTGCAAGGCCCTGGAATCAAACCATGACACCCTCTCAAAAGTGCTTTGGAAATAAAGTTAAAAGATGAGGAAACTTGGCAGAAATACTATACCCACACCTACACATATTTGCCACATATGGCAAATGGTTAATATTCGTAATTATATATAAAGATCCTCTAAAACTAGTAAAAATAAAAGCAAAGATATGAATAGGTAATTCATAGAAGAAATACAAATGGCCACTAAATAGATAAAAAGATGCACAAATTCACTAATCATCAAAGAAATACAAATTAAAGAGGTGTCAGTTTTCATCTAGATCAGGGCATTTTTATGTGCCATCGCAGAAAGGTACACGCTTGGCCTTCTAGGGGCCTCCACAGCAGCAGCCATAAAATTGTCAGTGTGTATCCTCTCTTCCACAACCCACTTCTCCATATCTGCACTACTGGACAGTGAGGAACACGGGACCAACCATGTTCACCAACAGCTGCAAGGTCAAAAGGCTGATGTTACCCAGGATGCAGCAGTGCCTTTCCAAGGAGGTCCATGTGTGCTGCAGCAAAGCTGTCTACGGTCTACCATCGGTACGGTTGGAGAATGGTTCCCTCATTGCAAACCCCACCCTGCATGGCCAGCAGGGCACACACTGTGCATATGTTTGCACATGCACAGAAAAAGATGAGCTGGACTAGAGTCTGAGGGGTTCATGGTGGTTTCTTCTGGGGGTGGTATTGCTGAGTGGTAGGGGGTTGCTCTTTATTAGTTTAAACTGATCTTTTACAATTATGTATATATTTTTAAAAAGAGAAAAAAAAAAAAAACCCCAAGTTTTAAAACAGGGGTAAAATTATCCTATGACAAGACACATAAAATTAATAATTCTAGCATGAATCAAAGTTTTTACCCAATAGTACAGTTAATGTTTAATTTTTTTTTGTATATGCCAATAGTTCTCCATATCAGAATAAAAGATACAGAAGTAAAGTATAGAGCCGAGTGCTGTGACGCACACCTGTAATCCCAGTGACTTAGGAGCCTGAGACAGGAGGATTGAAAGATGGAGGCTAGAAGCAGCCTGCACAATTTAGCGAGACCTTGGCTCAAACAATTAAAAAGGGGCTGGAGGTGCAGCTCTGAAGTAGAGCACTTGCCAAGCATGCACAAGGCCCTGGGTTCAATCCCCAAGTACGGCGAAAAGAGAAAAAAAAGTAAAGCCAGGCGTGGTGGCAATCCCAGCAGCTCAGGAGGTGGAGGCAGGAGGACCGCAAGTTCGAGACCAGGGGCAGTCTGTGTAATTTAGCGAGACCCTGTCTCAAAAAGTAAAAAAGTGGGCTGGGAATGCAGCTCAGTGGTCCAGCACTTGCAGAGCATGCAGGCGCGAGGCCCTGGGTTCAACCCCCAGTACTGCCAAAAAAAAAAAAAAAAGAAAGAAAAAGAAAAAAGAAAAAAAGTAAAGTACATTTTCCTAGGTTTCCTAGGTCCCTAAATATTTTTAATGAAAAACAAGAAGAATCCACAGAGTTTGGGGTAAGAGAGATCTCAGTGAGACTGTGACCTCCTGAGGGGGATCTAGGGTAAGCCTGTAACTTTCCTGATCACAGCCTCCCCACTTGAACGATGGGGACAAGACCTGGGGGATGTAAGGCCTCAGTAAGTGACAGTGATCAGTCAAGTGGATAAAAAGACAGGAGCACTCACCCCGGTGGTAAGTCCCTCACGGGAGGGCTGTGAAGGCTGGATGTGATTCTCGCAAAACACCTCACTTACTGTTCACACACAGTAGGCACGCAGTACATTTGTTTTCTGCCATTTTTTCCTTCCTTAGTAGTAGATTGCTGGACAAATGAATTTTTTCGAAAGGGCTGGGGTTGGGGAAGACACGGGTACTCTGAAGGTGAGACCCGCCACTGCTTAGGCCTGCCTTCTCCTTGCTGCCCGGGAGGCTTCTTTGAAGCACGGGGTCTCGGTGTACCGGCTGTTCCGACCCATGCTCCATTGATGTAAGCATGTGAGTCTGCTGGGGTCTCTGAAACTGTTTGCCTTGCTTTCCTCTGTTGGCTCTCCTGGGGGTCCGACTCCCTAAGTTTCTGAATGGATCTCAGGCCAGTGTCAAGGCAGCCCCTTGTCCTTACCCATGGAAACCAGAGACTCATAGTTGCCCCTCATCACATTCTTGTAGAGCTCCTTCTGCCACTCGGACAGGTTTCCCCACTCCTGCTCCGAGAAATGGACGGCGACATCATCGAATGTGACGGGGACCTGAAACCACACAACAGGGTCAGCTCAGACCAACAGGATGGCAGCCATTGGCTGTCAAATCCCAAGGCTCCCACTCCCCTGCCCCAGCCCAAACACTTCCTCCTCAGGGCTGCAGAGAGAAAGGCCCAAACCCATGGCTCCGGGACTTCACCAGGACTCTGCAGAGGTCTGGTCACTGTCCCAGCCAAGGAGTGAGGGACTTGTCTTGCTTGGTCCCTTCCCCCTCTTGGGATAATCCTTGCTGCTGTAAAGTGTGGTCTGTGGGCCAGCAACAGCATCACCAGGGAACTTGCTGGAAATGCAGACTCTCAGGCCCTACGCTGGACCTACTGAAGCAGTCTGCCTTAACTGAGATCCCCGGAGGGGTCACGTGCACAATTAAGTTCGACAAGTGTAGGAGACACTGTTCATCCTCCTTAATGTTAGGCTGTGAAATGAGACAGCAGCACAGAGGAACAGAAAGAAAACTGGTCCATATTCACGCTCCTTCAGAACCTTCTAGAAAATAAGATCAGCTTTGAAAGCATACCTCCTGAAATCAGTTTTACTGGCATTAACATGATTTATAACTGATCATAATGTTGAGCAGCACAGAGCCTGTAACATTTAACCCAACATTTAACCCTTGGTCCACCCCGATGGTAAGCCACTACCTAACACTCACCAGGATAGTCATCCTGCATTATCTGCAGGGTACGGGTTCCTGAAACCCCAGGATATCAAAATCTGAGGGTGCTAGAGTTCCTTGTATATAATGGCATGGTATTCACATGGAACCTACAACACACCCTCCTATGTACTTAAAATCACCTGTAGACGACTCATAATACCAACCTCAATGTAAATGATATGGAAATAGTTGTTGAGGGAATAATCACAAGAAAAAAAAAAAGCCTATATATATTCTCATTCCACAGCGAGCAGAATTGGGGACGCAGGAGTTGACAGTGCAGAGGCCTAACTGGCTGTAAAGGCTCTGTACGAATTTGGGAGCTGTGGCTCAGGCCTATAATCCCTGCAACTCAGGTGGTGGAGGCAGGAGGATCTCCAGCTCAAGGCCAGAGGCAGCCTGCATAATTTAGTGATACCCTGTCTCAAAATAACAAAGTAAAATATGGGCTAAGGGTGTGGCTCAGTGGTAGAGCACTTGCAAGAAGCATGTGTGAGGCCTGGGGTTCAATGCTCATGGACTGCCAAAAACAAAAAGGCTCTGCATAGCACTCTTGCTGGCCTTTGCTCTGCCTTCTCTCCTCCGGCATCACGGATGGCTGTACTGATTCCTGTCTAAATGGACAATTCTGATCCCCAGGACATCTGTATACCCATCTGCGCTATTAGTAACTAGAAATGTAACTTGCTTTGGGTGGGTCCTGTTCTTGGTGAAGCAATGTCGACAACTAGAGATCATTGGACTTTTTTCTTTCTCAACCATCACCTCCCCTTTTCTTTCAATTCATCTAAATTATTAAACCATGTTCTGACTCAGAACATTTCCTTGGGAAGCCCCAGTTGGGATGGGTGTACCTTGGGAACTTCTCCATTGCTGCCAGGGGGCAGCCGCAGGATCCAGAAATTTCTGTTCTTTAGCAGATTCTCCATGTTCTCCAGCCGCCGCTGCAGCAGCCCATACTCTTGCAGCAGGGTCCCCAGCACAACCCACTTGCTCTCCAGATGGTTTGCAAACTCCACGGCTGTCTTCTCGCAGTCAGCTATCTTTTTTTCGTTTGTCCCCGTCCTGCCCTCCAGGGTCAGGAGCCTCATGGCCTGGGCCTCCAGTTTCCTCTCCACTGCTTGGACGGCAGCCCACACGGCCAAGCGAGTGATCTCCGCTGTGGGCAGTGGCTGCTCCTTCTGGGCTGCTGAAGAGGTCTGGAAGTGGGTGTCCTTTTGGGAAGCGGGGCTCTGGAGCAGGGGGTCCATGTCGGTCTCAGGAACTGTGGGGGAGAGGGTCAGCGGGTCTTTCTCAGGAACTTCAGGCGAGTGGAGCGGGGCTTCCTGATGGTGAGCGGAGTGGGAGAGACGGGGCATTTCCTGTGCAGCAGCGGCTGACGGAGGGTACTGGGTCTCTTCCTGGGAAGTCACGGGGGCCTGATGGTGCGTGTCTTGCTCGGAAGCGGCAGGATACAGGAGCGGAGATCCCTTCTGGAGGAGATGAAGCATCTGCCCAGACGTGTCTTGCTTGGGAGCACTGGAAGTCTGGGACAGGGAGCCTTGGCGGAGAGCGGTAGGAGACAGAGAAGAAGTTTCTTTAGGAGGAAGAATGCGGGACGGGAACAGAGTTTCTAGGGGGAGTCCAACGGGGGCCTGTCGCACGTTTTCTTCTTGTGGAACACTGGAGAATGACAGGGGTGATGAGCGTTGGTTCTCCATGTCCAGCTGCTGGACCTGTGTTCAAGGAAAGGAAGGAAAAGACAAGATTGAAGGTCATGATGTCCAGACAGCAAAAGGAATCCCAAAGGTAAACATGCACATGAAAAGGCCTTCAGTTTTGCAACAATAAGATATACTCCACGACTAGGAATACCGTCTGAACACTAACTTAGACATCAGTGATAAAACTACTACGAAAAAGAAATAGAAGATGGCTGTGCCACCTTCTATTTTCTACAGAGCGTCTCGTTTTCACAACACATGTCACAGCTATCATCTTATGAGGCGGGGAGGGAGGGTACTGGACCTGGAGTGGAACACTTGGCTGTCAGCTCTATCGATACCTATTGCTCTCTGTGTCACTCTGACCTGGGTATCTGACCTCTCTGTTCTGAGGCTCTTTGTTCACGACAGTTGGCAGAGACTGGATGGACTTCAGGGCATGTGGGGTTGGCGGCTGCTAGAAGCAGACAGAGACACAGAGGCAGTGAAGCAGGGAACTCAGCTCCCACAGGCGCCCAGGTCTCCAGGGCAGATGGTGCAGGGCGGTAGGTGGCAGGCGTACTCTGCCAGGCTGGGTTCCCCCCTGTGGTTCCTGAGGTGGGGACTGAGGAAGAAAGGAGGCCTGGAAGGATCAGAACCAGTCTTGAGACTCAGGAGTGGTAGGGGCTAGAACCCGAATGAAGGTCAGTTTCCATTGGGAACTTCAAGGATCTTCACTATGTTCCCCGCCTTGCCACGTCCATGTTGAGAGGATTCTTGAACCATCAGGTGAGGGAAGTCGTGCACATTATGGCCCTGTGTTTGGAGGGAAATTAGGGTACCTGACTACCACTAGTGGGAAGAGGGGAAAATCCCTGGAGGCCAGATTAGGCTTCCTGAGTAACACAGGGGTGTAACTGAAACAACGAAAAAAGACTCCAGGAGTACATGCTCTGTGAATGACCAGGTCATTTACCCAGCCAGCCAATCAATATCTTCACTAGAACTGAACAGAATTCTCCTATAACAATTTTTGTCCATCTCATAATTTTCCTTTAATGAATCTGCCCAATTACAATGCTCTATAGACAAATGATCTTTAGTTAAAAGTTCTATTTTCTTCCTTCAAAAATTAGCATACCCCTGGTGTGTAGTCTGACATATAGTATGTGCGCAATAAACGTCTGCTGAAAGAATCAACAGCAAATTGATGAGTTACAAAAAATTACTGGGATAAGTCATGAAGTTCCTTTAGACACCTACGGAAGATTTATCCCAGCCTACGTTATATTTTCTACAGCTTCCCTTCTTTGTTCATTTATTCATGTATTGGGGACTTCACTGAAACAACATCATACTTTAAAGCCCATGACAGAAGAGTTAAGATCCTGTTTAGCAATAGATCTTTGAGCAAGTGCCATCCAATAGCTCTATGATATGAGAGCTAATTAGTCAATAGCTAATAATTATTCAGGATTTACTATGGGCCATGAATTATGTGAAGCATTTTAAATTATCTCATCCAAACCTCACAAAACCCTGTGAAATAGGTACAACTAGAATTACTACCCACACTTAGCACATGAAAACATTGTGGATAGGAAAGGCTAAGTAACTTGCCCTGGAGCTGGGATTTAGCTCAGTTGGTAGAGCACTGCGCTGCAGTCTCTGAGGTCCTGAGTTCAATTCCCAGCACCGCAAAAATGGGAGAAGGAGCTGGCAATCCACTCCCAAGGCAATCCCGAAACAGTCAGCCATTGAAAACCCTATGAGGGCCACTATGAGTGGATACCGACTAGACGGCACCTAACAACAACAACAACAAGTAACTTGCCCTAGGTCACACAGTTGCCTGGCTCCAGAGCCTGTTTGTTGCCTTGGGCGTCAACTATCAATGGAGGCAGCTGTTAGGTATGTGCTATGAATCAGAGGCTGGGAAGTTAAACACAGATCTGTAGGATGTTTACTTGGGTGAACAAGGTGGGATGGAAGGCCCTGCCCTGAAGACATTATCATTTAAGGTTGGGGTCAGAACTCCTTGGAAAACTTAATGAAAGTTCTGGGTTCTCCTCTTCAAAAAATACATATAGGTATATATGCAAAATTCAGCAGACACTGAAGGTGTGCAAAGACCCCCAAACCTGTGTGCACGTCAACAACTAAGCCACCTCTTAGCACTTCCTGGTTACAGGTGAAGGCAAGATGGCTCCCTCAGGTAGGAGCCTCACTAGCAAGTAAAGGCATTAGCATAGGGCAACACACTAGCAAAAGGCACGTGATGGCCCTGACTTTCGAGGGGGATTAGGATATTTCAGTACCACTAGTAGGAAGAGGGTGCTAGATTTTAGTTCAGTTGGTAGAGTGCCTCTACAATCTCTGAAGTCCAGGGTTTGATTTCCAGCACCATAAATAATGGGAGAAGGACGTGGCAATCCACTCCCAATGCAATTCTGAAACAATCAGTCGCTGAAAACCCTATGAGGGTCGCTGAGTCGGACACCATTCCACAGCACCTACCAACAAACCAACTAAATGTAGGAAGAGGGGAAAAGCCCTGGAAGGCCAGGTAATACAGGGATTTAACCCAAACAATGAATAAAAGGCTCCAGGAGTACAAGACATCTTAACTAACCATTCTAACAAGAGCTCAAAGGAAAATACTGTTTCTCTGCTATTAAGGCTTTCTCCACATTTCAGGATTTGGTGGTCAGGAGAGGGATGATGGGCCACAGGAACATGGCCCATCCCCTGACCTCCATATAAACACCCCCCCCCATAATCTCATCAGTCCTAGTAAACTTGTGGCTTGATCTTACCCTAAGCAAACATATCTAAAACCAATAAGCTCAAACTCTCAAACTGCTGGGGGGGAGGGAGCTGAATTCTTGTGAACCATATTTCATATTTCCCTTCTTCCCCCATGTGTATCCTAAGTGGATGGGGTCTCCAGGATTCATGGCATTAGTAGAAACGTGCATAACCACACATTTCTGACCTATTACAAAAGCTGGGCCATTTTCTTGCATGATTCTGGGATGGTTCACCCAGAATCATATACCGTTAAAGGGCCCTGGAGACCTAAATCCAGAGGGAGGCACGTCAAATTTTTCATTTTATTTCCCAAGAGTTTGTTGTTGTTGTTGTTACCTGAGGAAATGGGAGGCTTCTAGAAAGCCATACATCCCACCCACTTCTAGTACACAATAGGAAACTGAGGCTCAAAAGCACTGAGTACTATGCAGTAAAACCTCACCGGCACAACCTTCGTACCTCAAAGAGCAGGTTTCAGGGTGAGGGCGTTCAAAGATTGATTATAAGAACGCCCCGCCAAAGATGAACGTCAGCCTCCAACCCCTCCGGAGCTCACTCCCTCAGACCCCATGCCTCGGGGCACCCAAAGTTTGGACAGGGCCCCTCCAGACACAGAGGCTGGCGGCTGAGCCTCAGACCGTAGAGATCCCTGATCCCCCCCCGCGGAGACCCTCGGCGGGGCGCTGCCCGGCCGCCCCCTCCGCCCCCGACGGGCCGCCGCCACCGCTCGGCCCGCCCAAGCCGCCCACCCCGGGGAGGCCGCGGCCAGAGCCGCCCCTCCCCGTCCAGGCCCGCAGCCCGCCGGGCAGGCCTTCCCGGGGGCCGCGGGCACCGCGCCGCGGAGGATTCGCTCCGTGACCTTGGGGCCGGCAGGGCAGGTCGCCGCCGGGTGTCCGTGCCTCAGTGTCCCCGTCCCGCGCAATGGGAGACGGCGTCAGCGCCGCGCCCAGGCCGGGGGAGGCTCCGCAGGGCCGAGCGCTGCGGAAAAACGCGCCGGCGGCCACCCCGACGGACGCGGCGCCGGCTCCGCAGGGCGCCAGCGCGCGGCCGGCCCCACCTCGGGCCGCGTGTCTCCCGGGCCGGACGGCGGCCGATCCCCCGCCGGGCCCCGCCGCAGCCCGCCCTCCCCCCCGCAGGGCGCGCCAGCCCGCCGGGGCGCCCCCTCCCCCGCCAGCGTCGCCGTGCCGCGTCCCTTACCGAGACCCCAGGCCGGGCCGCCGAGCCCGGGACACGCGGGCCGTCCCCGGGGCCCCGAGGCCGCGCGTCCGCGCGCGCGCGGGCCGCCCGCACTGGAGCCGTGGCCGCCTCGGCCATGGCCCTGCGCTGTCCGGCTCGCGCCCCGCGAGTCGCCGCCGCCGCCGCCGCCGCCGCGCGCGGCCCCACGCAGGCCCGGCCGCCGGGTCCTCTCGGCCGGCGGCGCGGCCCGGCCCTGCCTTCCCCGGCTCGGGCTGCGCGACCGTCGGGCCCCGGCCTGCTCGGGGCGCGCGGGGCGGGCGGGCGCGGGGCCGCGGAGCCCGGGCGGCGGCGTCGGAGCGGGGCGCGCGGCTGTGCGGGCGGCGCGGCTGGCTGCGCCCCGCCGGCGAGCTGGGCCCCGGCCCTCAGCAGCGGCCCCCGGCCCGCGTGCCGCCCCTGTGCGGCCGCCGCTGCGACCCCGGCTGCGGCCCCGGCCGCCGCTGCGAGCTGCGCTGCCGTCCCGGCGCCTGTTCAGCAGGGGAGCTGCACCGCAGCTGCCATGTTGATACAAACTGCATCCTGGGAGGCATGTCCCTCTCAGGCCGTTTAAAGAGAAACGCTCCGAGGCTCGTCGGAGGCGCCCGGAACCCAGACAGCTCCATCTACAGCCGGTAGGAGCGAACAGTGGCGAGCGAGCCGCCGGGCGGCGACGGACACGCCCTGAGCCCGGCCGGCCCGTCGTGGAGCCCCGGGGCCGAGCCGCCGAGCCTCCCCCACCCCGGGCCCTCGGGCCGCTCACCTGGGGTCTTCGCGGGCCCGGGGCGCCCTCGGGCGAGGCCGGAGGCGGGCGGCGGAGCGGAGTGGGGAGCGCGCGGCCCCGGCGACGTGCTGGGGGCTGGAGGCGGGCCGATCGGCTCCGACAGCCTTCCTCCCGCGGCGCCCTGCGCGTCTCACACCCAGAACCCAGGGTCGCTCCCTTTCAAAACCTGCGCTCACAAAGGGATCGGAGGAAACCGTCACACCAGAGAGAGCCCGGAGTGCATGTGACCGGCGCGGTGCAGTCAGGGTTCCAGGGGACGCGGGCTGTGCTTCCAAGGGGAGCCGGGGGGGTTGGCTGCTTTTGTGAAATGCCCTGAGTGTTGTTTTCGACCAGAAAGGATTGGATCCGAGGATCCTTGAGTGGTGGGGCTGGGGGAGGCCAGGCGGGTCATTTAGAAGGAAACTGAGGCCAAGTGGGGAGTGACTTGTTTACCCTAAGTCACCGCTTCCGCCCCTGGTATGAGTGCTCTTTCCAAACACGAGGAGGTGTCCCAAAAGGGACGGTAGAGCTTCCAACTGGTGGCCCCCTTTCCTGGAAGGTTCACTTAACAACATGTTTACTAAATGCTGGGGAGGTGGCAAGGTCTAGGCATGAAGTGAAAGAAAGAAAAGGAAAAAGGAAAATATAAGCAGGTGCCCTGGTTACTAGTGATGAAACCCAAGTAGAACTAAGGAGAGGAAAGTAGAATATATTTGTGTACCTCATGGAACCCCAGGGAGGTCAGGAGTAGAATTGGCCTGGGAAGGCAATTGGGGCAGGAGTCCACATGCTGGCAGCTAAGATCTTTCTTTAAAAATGGAAAGTTATGAATGGAGAGAAGGCCAGGGTTGCCCACTACCATATATGCACCCACGAACAAAACATACTACTGGTGTTGGTATTTTAAAATATTTATGTGAGTGATATTACTTAGCCCATATCATGTTGCAGCTTGCCTTTTTTCACGGATCATTGTGTTTTTGCGATGTTGTTGTTGTTAGGTGCCAACGAGTCGGTATCCGACTCATAGCAACCCTCATAGGGTTTTCAATGGCTGACTGTTTCGCAATTGCCTTGAGAGTGGACTGCCAGGTCCTTCTCCCATTTTGGGGGTGGTAGGAATCGAACCTGGGACTTCAGAGACTGCAGCGCAGCATTCTACCAACTGAGCTAAATCCCAGCCCGTTTTTTGAGATAGTCATGTGTAAATAAGCCTATCTGGTTCATTCATTTTAACCACTATATAGTATTTCATTGGATACTTAAACTCCAGTTTACTTTCCATTCCCCTGAGGGGAATGAAAACAAACCCGTTGCCAGGACATCTGCATGTGTGTCTCATTGTGCACTGTTGGAGAATGTCTCCAGGCGACAAAACAGTCATGGAACACTGGGTGACAGGAGCACCTTCAACTTTCCCAGGCTTCCCAAACTCCTCACAGTAGAGATGGTGCCCATTTCTACCTCCCCCAGCAACATATTTCTTCCTGTTTTCAGGTCTTGCCCAATACTGCTTGATAAGGGACTTGGAACATTTGTCAACACCACGAATGAGAAATGATAACTCGTTGTTTTAATTTGCTTTAATATTTGTGTATCCCTGATTAAGGAAGTTGAGCATCTTTTTATATTTACAGTACTGGCATTAGGTTTCTTCCCCTCTGAAATTCCTCTTCATATCCTTTGCCAGTGTTCTGTTGTAAGGTCTTTTATTGGTTTATAGGTGTTTTGTAAAAAATATGTTCTGAATACTAATCCTATCATCAAATATTAAATGTAATTACTGATATGATTACATTTATTTATTTAAAAAATATATTTTTAATCAACACCTAATAATTGTATATATTTATGGGGTACAGTGTGAGTTTCAACATTTCAATATATGTGTAAAGATCAGATCAGGACAATTGGCATATTAATTACTTAAGACCATCATCATTTCTTGGTGTTGGAAATATTCAGAATCCTCTCTACTATCTTCTTTTTTCCTTCATTTCTCTTTCTTTGTCTCTTTCTTTCTCTCTTTCTTTCTTTCTTTCTTTCTTTCTTTCTTTCTTTCTTTCTTTCTTTCTTTCTTTCTTTCTTTCTTTCTCTCTCTCGTGGTGCTGTTGATAGAACCTAGAACCTCACACATGCTGGGTAAGCCTCTCTCTGAGCTACACCCCAGCCCTCTGCTAGCTGTTTTGAAATATTCAATTAACTGTTACCAATCACAGTTATCCTACTGTGCTATAGAACATTAGAAGTTGCTCCTCCTATGATGGCATTTAAATCTACCATCTTACTCGTCATTTTGTATGTGTCCCAGGTGCTTAATGATATTTTTTCTCCCTTTTTTGTCAGCTTATGGGATGAGTACTTTAATTCTACTTTTACATTAATATTCTATTTTTTAAAATTATTTTTTTATCATTCACTTGCTAATTAACACCTCATCTTAAATGGTTGCCCTAAATTTCACAATATATATATATATTTTATTATTATTATTTTTGAAACGTAGTCTTGCCACATAACCCAGATGGGCTTCAGTTTTCTTGCCTCCACCTCCTGAGTGCTGGAACTCCAGGCATGTGCCACCATGCCTGACTATATCTTTAATTTTTAACTGTCTGCTCCATATGAACTATACCACTTGACATCTGGTTCAATAACCTTACTATAAGTTATCCTTACCACCTTTTGTGTTATTGTTAGCATACGTTTTGTGCTTATACAGTTGTCCTTTGGGATCTATAAGGGATTGGTTTCAGGACCTCGGGAGGATAATCAAGTCCCTTACATAAAATAACATAGTGTTAAAATATACCCGATGCAATCCTCCCATATACTTTAAATCATTGCTAGGTTACTTACAATCCCTAAAACAATGTGAATGCTGTGTAGTTATTATACAGTATTATTTAGGGAATAATGATAAGAAAAAAATGTCTGTATGAGTTCAGTGCAGGCACAATTTTTTCCCAAATGTATTCAATCCGAGGTTGGGTGAATATGCAGATGCAGAACCTGAGCATATGGAAGGTCAACTATAGTTACCCCTTATCCATAGTTTCAAATATCCATGGTGAGCTAAGGTCCAAAATATTGAATAAGCCGGGCACAGTGGCGCATGCCTATAATCCCAACGACTCAGGAGGCGGAGGCAGAAGATCACAGGTTCGAGGCCAGAGGCAGCCTGCATAATTTAGCAAGACCCTGTCTACCAATAAAAAGTAAAAAATGGCCTGAAGTTAACTGCTCAGTGGAAGAGCACCCGTAAAGCATGCGGGAGACCCTGGGTGAAAGCCCTCAGTTCCACAGAAATAAATAATTAAATGAATAATTAAATCTTAAATGGTAAGTTTCAGAAACAAACAATTGATCAGCTAAATTCTGTAGTATTCTAAGTAATGTGATGAGGCCCGTCCCACTCAGGATGTGAATCATCCCTTCATCCAGCCTGTCCACACTATGTATGCTACCTACCCTTCAGGCACTTAGTAACCCTCTTCATTATCAGATGGACTGAAGTGGTGTTGCAGAACTAGCGTTCAAGCAACCCTTCTTTTACTTACTGATGTTGCCCAAAGTGCAACAGTCGTGATGCTGGAAATTTTGCTGGGCATGGCACAGTGTGGGGGAGTGTTTTGTTCTGTTGTACAGAGGGTGGCTATGAGTCTCACCTGACTTGATGGCACCTAACAACAACATATGGTGATAATTGTTTTGTTTTATCATTAGTTATTGTTGTCAATCTCTTACTGTACCTAATTTGTAAATTAAACTTTTTCATAGGTTTGTATGCATAAGAAAAACATCCAGTATACAGTTGGTCTTCTGTATCCACAGGTTCTGGATTCCTAGATTCAACCAACCTTCGATATAAAGTATTTTTTAAAAATTGCATCTGTATTGAGCATATATAGACATTTTCCTTGTCATTATTCCGCAAACAATACTACTATATAACAAGTATTAGAAACTATAAGTAATCTGTTGTTGTTCTTAGGTGCTGTCCAGTCAGTGTCCAACTCATAGGGACCCTATGTACAACAGGCGAAACACTATTGTCATGCTTCTCTGCTATTCATAGGGTTTTCAATAGCTGATTGTTTTTGGGGAGTGAGTTGCCCAGTCCTTCTCCCAAGCCTGCATCACCTGGTGTTCCCAGGTGGTCTCCCATCCAAGTACTAACCAGGTCTGACCCTGCTTAGCTTCCAAGATCTGATGGAATCAGACGCCACAGTGGTACAGCTGCAGACGTAAGTAATCTAGAGATAATTTAAAGTGTAAGGGAGGATGTATGTAGGTTTTATGCAAATATTTATATGAGAGACTTGAGCATCTTTGGATTTGTTTATGCAGAGGGTGCTAGAATCAATGCCCCATGGATATTGAGGGATGACGGTGTAGAGGTCAGTACTATCTGAGGTTCAGGCATCCACTGGGGGCCTTGGAATGTATCCCCTGTTGCATCTCACAGAAGTTCAGTTTTCTGTTTCTCAGTCTTTCATTTCATACTATGACATGTTTAATATGAATTGACTTCTATAATTATGTATGCTTTGAGTATATTTCCCCCTCAAGATTACCAACTATATATTTAAACATTAATATCAAATATTCTGTAATCGGGCTGGGATTTAGCTCAGTTGGTAGAGCACCGCTCTGTAGTCTCTGAGGTCCTGAGTTCGATTCCCAGCACTGCAAAAAGGGAGACAGACGTGGCAATCAACTCCCAAGGCAATCCCGAAATAATCTGCCATTGAAAACCCTACGAGGGTCACTATGAGTCGGATGTGACTCGACGGCACCTAACAACAACAACAATTCTGTAATCAGCTGAAATTTTGTGTGGACTTCTCCTAGTAGAGATTACTCCAAAAACCAGTATTGTTTTGTATTTTCTTCAGTAAGTGGTTATTGTCTATAAAAACCATTTTATATATCATTTTATTATCTATTTCTAATTTTTCCACATTGTAACTTTAAAGAGCACTGAATAAAATAGGAAATTTGGAATTTGTTGGGATTTTCTTTGGATCCGGTTTTTGTAAATATTCAGAAAGAACTTAAAATCTCGAATTGTTTGGCTAAAACTAGTTAAGCCTGTCTCTCCGATTTTCTGTACCCTTGCTAATTTTTTGTTTATCAATTGCAGAGAAATATGAGGAAACCCCCATTTTCCAAGTTTTTCTTTGTAATTCTGTCAGTTTTCTCTTTGGGTACTTTTGAGGCCATGTGGTTAGGTACATTGAACCTTACTTTTTTCTAGTATTGTGACTCTCTTTTCCTCAGTAATGCCTCTCACATCAGAGCCTGTTTTAGCCAATAGTTTTAGTGCTCTGGCTTTCCTTTGGTTTGTGTTTGGCAGTATGTCTTTTTTTTTCCCCCTGTGAATAACTTTGAACTATTTCATGGCCTTCATTTTTAGGTGTACCTCTTGGAAACAGCATGTGACAGGATGTCAGGCATCGTTTTGCCTTAGCTGTGATCAAGGCTGAGGACAAAAGATGTAGGGCACCTCACATGTTCATGTGGTGTGACCGGAAGGAGACAGGACAGAGCTCCCCAGGGGCATTCCTCAAGGGTGGCTGACCCGGCCCTCTCCCAGCACATGGACACAGCGGGGTGTGTGTGTGTGTGTCCCTTTTCATGGCCATAGGCCTTTTCAGCCTCCTTCTCCACTACTGGCAAGAAGTGGGGTGCCGTTGGTGACTGTCCTCTGACGGGTATGGGCACTCGGAGACACAGAAACAGGCTGGCGTGTAGAGATTTCCCAAGGAGGGGCCCCTGAGAGGAAGGAAGAGGTGTGGTGCCTCTCATATCCCAGCAGCTCCTCTCATCATTGGGGGTGCAGCGAAGACCCAGCAGCTTCCTCACCTCATACAAAGCAGCATGGGGTGGGGCTGGGGGCTCTGAGGCTGCCCAGGTGGCCACAGGGCGCTGTCCAGCTGCCTCTGTGGGAGTGCTTCTCAGCATGGGAGGGGCTGGGAGCCCCCGGTCACCGCCACAAGATCCACCAGCCCAGGTGGAGCCACACTGAAGAAGATCCTATATCTTCTGTCTTGACTTCCTTTGCCAGCTGTCAAAGCCAGAAGGGAGGCTTTGCAAAGTCCTAGACCAAAGTTGGGCTGGGATTTAGCTCAGTTGGAAGAGTGCTGTGCTGTAGTCTTTGAGGTCCTGAGTTCAATTCCCAACACCGCACAAATGAGAGAAGGACCTGGCAACCCTCTCCCAAGGCAATCCCGAAATAGCCATTGAAAACCCTATGAGGGTCGCTATGAGTTGGATTCCGACTCGATGGCACCTAACAACAACAACAAGGCCAAAGTCTGGGTAAAGGAGGCCAGGCAAGAGGAAGAGGGACAGGAGGGTGGGCTGGGAGAGCAGAGTCCTGCTCCTTCCACCCAGTTGCTCCTCTTGGGCCAGAAAGAGCCAGCTTGATCTGCGTTGTGGGGCGCACGTACCTCTGAAGGTTGTTTCCCATCCAAGTTCAAATGTAGTTTGGACTGAGACATGAAAATGAGACTTTTCCGATACTAGAAAGTGACAAAATATATTGGAATTTCAACAAGATGTCGTCATAGTGCCCAACAGCCAGTGAGAAAGGGAGGGTTGACGGAGCACAGTTAACAGCAGTCACTGATGCAACGAAACCTATTTCACATTTATGCTCCCGTGAGTTCATCCTTCCCTAAGACTTAAAAGTACAGAGATGGAGGGTTTGTTTGTTTGTTTGCTTATTTGTTTCTGGCAGTACTGTGGGGCTGAACCCAAGGCCTTGCACATAGTTTGCAAGTGCTCTACCACTGAGCTGCAGCCCAGCCCATTTTTTATTTTTTAATCTTGAGACGGTTGTTGTTGTTATTGTTAGGTACTGTCGAGTTATGCCTGACTCATAGCAATCCTCATGGGGTTTTCAATGGCTGATTGTTTCAGGATTGCCTCAGGAATGGATTGCCATGTCCTTCTCCCATATCTTGAGACAGGATCCTTAAATTCTATATACTGCCTCTGGCCTCTAATTTATGAACCGCCTGCCCCTGCCTCCTGAATGGCTGTGATTACAGACGTGTGCCATTGTGCCAGGCTCTTGTTTTGTTTTATAATCTTAACAATTTGTTCTTCAACCAGAGCATTTATTTTTGCTTTATATTTACAGTGAATATAGATGTATTTGGATGTTTTCTATTGTTTTATTTTGTGGTTTCTTTGCTTCTTTCCCCCTTTTACTTTCCATTAGATTAAGCAAGTTTTCTTTTCTTTCCTTTTTAACTTTTTCTCACTCTGCTCGGAGTCATTCTATTTCTATTCTTCTTGTTGTTGTTAGGTGCCATCAAGTTGGTGTCCGACTCATAGTGACCCTATGTACAACAAGGGAAACAGTATTGTTAGTGCTTCTCTGCTATTCATAGGATCTTCAATGGCTGATTGTTTTTGGGGAGTGGGTTGCTGGGTCCTTCTCCCAAGCCCATAGCACCTGGTGTTCCCAGGTGGTCTCCTATCCAAGTACTAACCAGGCCTGTCCCTGCTTAGCTTCTGAGATCTGATGCCACAGTGGTACAGCTGCAGACATTTCTATTCTTATGGTGGTGTAAATGAACATTTTAGACATATATGGTTGACTTGGAAATTTTAAATGAAATTGTGATCTCTGTCCTTTTTCTTTTGTTCTCTTTTTTCTTTTGTTTTCTTTTCTTTTTTCTTTTTTTCTTGTTTCAGTTCTAGGGGTTTGGACCCAGGGCCTCATGCATGCTAGGCAAGTGCTCCACCACTGAGCTGCATTCCCAGCCCCACCTTTTTAAAAATTTATTTTGAGACAGGTCTTGGTAAGTTGCATAGGCTGCCTCTGGTCTCAGACCTGTGATTCTCCTGGTTTAGCTTCCTGAGTTGCTGGGATTATAGGCGTGTGCTGTGGTGCATGTTGTTGTTAGGTGCCGTCTAGTCGGTATCCAACTCATAACAACCCTCATAGGGTTTTCAATGGCTGACTGTTTCAGGATTACCTTGGGAGTGGATTGCCAGGCCCTTCTCCCATTTTTGGGGTGCTGGGAATTGAACTCGGGACCTCAGAGACTGCAGAGCAACGCTCTACGGACTGAGCTAAATCCCAGCCTCTGCTGTGGTACATGGCTCTGTCCTTTTCTTGAAACCACAAAGGCTATAGAATGATTTCATTTAAATCATACTCCATCCTTCTTACATGCTATTGTTGTCAAGTATTTTAGTTTTATTTTGTTTTATAACCCTCAAATTTGTGTTATTGTTTGATAAAGCCAGTGCATGTTAAGATTTACCCACATTTACTAAATTTTTTTTTTCACCATTGTCTCTTGACATTCTTTTCCTTTATACTGGGTTTAAGTGTCTTCTTTCCAAAGGATAAACCTCAGTAGGATTTTGGGGTTTTTCGTTTGTATGTTTTGTTTTTCCTTTCCAGTGAGGGTCTATGAATGATACATTCTCAGTTTTCATTTTATTTATTTTTATTTATTTATTTATTTATTTTTTTGCAGTACTGGGGGTTGATCCCAGGGCCCCCCACTTGCATGCTCTGCAAGTACTGGACCACTGAGCTGCATCCTCAGCCCAATTTTTTACTTTTTGAGACAGGGTCTCGCTAAATTACGCAGACTGCCTCTGGTCTCGAACTTGTGATCATCCTGCCTCTCAGTTTCATTTTCTGAAAGCATCTTTATTTGGTTTTGCTGTTGTATGACAGTTGATCAGGGTATAAAATCTAGGTTGACAATTATTTTCCCTTACCACTTTTTAGGTATTAGACCATTGTCATATGACTTCTGTTTTTATGATAGCAGAGTCTGTTGTTGATCTGATAGTTTTCCTTTGATGTCAATTTACCTTTTTCTATGGCTGCTTTTAATATAACCTCTTTGTTTTATTTTGCCACAATATTTTTATGTGTGGATTTACCATTATTTACCTTAATCAAGACTTAGGCTTTTGGAATTTGAGGATTTATGTCTTTCATTAATCCTTGAATATTGTTAGTCATTCTTTCAAAAAAATTTCTTTTCTCCTAATTTCCTACTTGATTTCTAGATAACACCATCTGATTAGATATATGTATGATAAACGTTCTTACTCTATTCTTTTAATGTTTCCATCTGTCATTTTCTATGTTTTTCATTCTGAATACTTTCTTTACCTATCTTTGATTTAACTAGTCAGCCTTCTGTATTTGCAGGCGTGGATATAACATATTCTATAAAAATTGTATCTGTGCTGAACGTGTACAGATTTTTTTCTTGTCATCATTCCCGAAATAATACAGTATAACAACTACTCACATAGCATTTGTATTGTATTAGATATTACGTGTAATTTAGAGATGATTTAAAGTATATAGGAGGATGCACATAGGTTAATTATAAATACTATGTCATTTTATATAAGGGACTTGAGCATCTAAGGATTGTGATGTCCACTGGGGAAGTTAGGCTGTGGAACAAATCCCCTCTAGGTACTGATGGACAACTATAATCTTTTCAGTATATTTTGTTCTGTTGTTTAACCAGTCTGTGTTTAACCAGTCTATTAAGCTTTGTTTGTTTGTTTGTTTCAGTATTGGGGGCTGAACCTGGGGCCTTGAGCATGCTAGCCAGGTGTTCCACCAGTGAGCCAAACCCTCCATCTCCTTTTTCACTTTTTATTTTTGAGGGAGACTCTTGCTAAGTTGTGCAGGCTGGCCTCTGGCCTCAAATCTGTGATGCTTTTGCCCCAGCCTCATGAGTGGCTGAGATTATAGACATGTATCATGGCACCAGGCTTTCAGCCTGATTAAGTTTATTTTTAATAATTTCAATGACTATATTTTTATTTCTAGAAATTCCATTGGTTTCTTTTTCATGTACTTTCTTTTTCATAGTATCTTGATTTTTCTTAAGATTTGGTGATTTCTATTGACTGTGCCTTTTCTACATTGATTCTTCCCCTTTCTGGTTTTCTGGTCTTTCCACTTTAGGGTTTTTTTTCTTCTTTTTTCTTTTTTGCAGAGCTAGGAATTGAACGTAGGGTCTTGTGCATGCTGCGCAAGCACGATAACACTGAGTTACATCCCCACCCCTTGTGTTTTTGGGATAGGGTCTCACTATGCAGCCCAGGTGCCTGCAGCCGTAGCCCTGTGGCATCTGATCCTGTCAGATCTCGGAAGCTAAGCAGGGTCGGGCCTGGTTAGTACCTGGATGGGAGACCACCTGGCAACACCAGAAGCTGTAGGCTTGGGAGAAGGACCTGGCAACCCCCTCCCAAAAATCAATCTGCCATTGAAAACCCTATGAACAGCAGAGAAGCACTGACAATACTGTTTCCCCTGTTGTACAGAGGGTCGCTATGAGTCGGATACCGACTCGATGGCACCTAACAACAACAACAACAATGCAGCCTAGGCTGGTCTTGAAGTCACTATGAAGCCCAGACAGCCCTTAAACTCAAGGTCCTCCTACCTCTGTTTTCCCAATGCTGGGATTACAGGCTTAGGCCCCCAGGCCTGGCTTCCTTTATTAGTTTTATACACTATTAAAAGACTCATGTAGCTGGGCATGGCAGTACACACCTGTAATCCCAGCATTTTGGGAGGCAGAGGCAGGAGGATCGCATGTTCAAAGCCAGAGGCAGCCTGTGTAATTTGGCAAGACCTTGTCTCAAGATAAAAAGATAAAATAAAAAGTAGTTGTTGTTAGGTGCCATGGAGTGGGTGTCTGACTCATAGTGACCTTACTTACAACGGGTGAAACACTATTGTCACTATTGTCGGTGCTTCTCTGCTATTCATAGGGTTTTCAATGGCTGATTGTTTTTGGGAATGGATTGCAAGGTCCTTCTCCCAAGCCTACAGCACCTGGTGTTCCTAGGTGTTCTCCTACCCAAGTACTAACCAGGCCCAACCCTGCTTAGCTTTTGAGATCTGATGGGATCAGACACCACAGTGGTACGGCTGCAGGCAAAATACAAACAGCTCTTGCAAAGTATGTCCCAGGCCCTGGGGTCAACTCCCCATTACCATAAAAAAAAAATATTCATATTCTCTTTGGGAATATTTTTACATGAATTCAAATGATTTAACTTTTAATCTTGCTGTTTGTGTTCTCATTAGTGGTGAAGTGTTTCTTTGTTTCTTTCAATGTGTGAATATGAGTTTATATTGAGTAAGACTTACAGCCTGGATTATGGCATACTTCCTCCTGTTTTGGAATTTGTTTCAGTCAGAAACCTCAAGTGCTATCCTTGGCCTCTATCCAATTTCTGTGTCAATTTATCAGCCCCCTGGATAATGAAATCTGAATCCCAAACCTGCATGAAGTAAGTACTAGTTGTGGTTTTGAGTTCACAGAGAAGATACTGCCCTTGCCCCAGCCATTACCCAGCACCCAGCCTGAGATGGAGAAGCTTTCTGTGGCAGCCATGAAGTTGTGTTGTTATTATTACTTTTTTTTTTTTGCGGTACTGGGGGTTGGACCCAGGGCCTTACACTTGCATGCTCTGCAAGTGCTGGACCACTGAGCTGCACACCCAGCCCATTTTTTAACTTTTTGAGCCAGGGTCTCGCTAAATTATACAGACTGCCTCTGGTCTCGAACTTGCGATCCTCCTGCCTCTGCCTCCCGAGCCGCTGGGATTACAGACGGGCGCCACTGTGCCCGGCTTGAGGTTGTACTTCTTGAATCTCAGTTCAAGAACTTGCCTTGGAGGGGCAGGAATGCAAGTGACCGCAGCTTTGGCTGTGAACACTTTAGGGAATTGCCTCGGTTCGCATGCTCTTTGGGGGCAGTGCCAGCCAAGGACTGAGCAGCAGGGGACTCATGGCTTGGTCATTACTGCCCCACACACAGCTCCTGCACCAGGCAGTGTTTACTTCAGAGCCCCTGGTTGGGCTGGCTGAAACTGCCAGGTCTGCATCCTGCTCTGTCTCTGCCTCCCCATCCTGCTGTTTTGCTTCCTCCTTTTCCCAGGTATTAGGCCTGACCTGGGGCCTGAAACCTGGCCTGCAAAACCCTGCTTCCTCCTCCTCAGGCTCTCCACATGCATTATTCCTCAGCAAACCTCCTATGCTTCCAACCATCTCAGTTTTTGCTCCCCAGGGAACTCAACTTCCTGTAATGTTGGTGCTGAGTCGCAAGTTTTGGAACCCTGCGTTTGCTGAGGCTGAGGCCTTCGTGAACTCTGTATGGAGTGAAAGTTCCCACCTCTGCGGGCCACGGCCGTGCCCTCCGTACCCCACTCCAGGTAGGCACAACAGTACCCTCTGTTATTACAACTTAGTTGTACAGTTTTGTCTTCAGTTTAGGCACATAGGCTTTCCCTTTATGTCTATCTTTCCTCTGTATTTAGAAGTGTGTTTATTGGGAAGCGGAGGCAGGAGGATCGCAAGTTCGAGACCAGAGGCAGTCTGCGTAACTTAGCGAGACCCTGTCTCAAAAAGTAAAAAAATGGGCTGGGGGTGCAGCTCAGTGGTCCAGCACTTGCAGAATGTGTAAGTGCAAGGCCCTGGGTTCAACTCTCAGTACCACAAAAAAAAAAAAAAAAAAAAGTGTGTTTATTAAATTCTATCCAAAACTTCCAGATGTTTATATCAGCAATGTGTTTGGGACATAAAAATTCACAATATTTGCATTTATTACTTTTTGACCAAAGTTTTCATAAAACAGAAATTATTCAAGTATATATATTTAGTGTATGTTGTTGTTGTTGTTAGGTGCCATCGAGTCAGTATCCGACTCATAGCGACCCTCATAGGGTTTTCAATGGCTGACTGTTTCGGGATTGCCTTGGGAGTGGATTGCCAGGCCCTTCTCCCATTTTTGTGGTGCTGGGAATTGAACTTGGGGCCTCAGAGACTGCAGTGCAGTGCTCTACCCACTGAGCTAAATCCCAGCCCATTTAGTGTATAAATGGTGTTTTTTTTGTGTGGTGTTGGGGTTGAACCTAGGACCTCACACATACTTTGTAAGTGCTTCTCCACAGAGCTGCACCTCCAGCCACTTTTTAAAAGTTTTTTATCTTGAGACAAGGTCTCATTAAGTTATGCTCCAGGCTGCCTCTGGTCTTGAACTCCTGATCCTCCTTCCTCAGCCTCCTGAGTTGCTGGGATTACAGGTGTGTGTCCCCCCGCCTAACTCAATGGTACTTTTAATATATATATATATATATTTTAAATGATGTATAAATTGTATGGAGCTGAGATTTAGCTCAATTGGTAGAGCACCACTCTGTAGTCTCTGAGGTCCCGAGTTCTATTCCCAGCACCGCAAAAATAGGAGAAGGATGCAGCAACCCACTCCCAAGGCAATCCCGCCCCCCCCAAAAAAAAAACCAGTCAGCCATTGAAAACCCTATGAGGGTCGCTATGAGTTGGACATGACTCGACAGCACCTAATAACAACAACAATAAATTGTATGCTACTTGGGGTTAAAAGAAATGTGACAATTATATGAAAACCAGGATTTTTTTTTCTTTTCTTTTTTTTTTTTTTTTTTTTGTGGTACTGGGGATTGAACCCAGGGCTTCATGCTTGCATGCTTTGCAAGTGCTGTACCACTGACCTGTACTATCAGCCCATTGTTTTTAGTTTTTGAGACGCAGACTGCCTCTGGTCTTGAACTTGCAATCGTCCTGCCTCCGCCTCCCAAGTTGCTGGGATTAAAGGCATGCACCACTGTGCCTGCCCGGCAGGAGCTCATTTTATAGCCATGAAAGAATAAAGGCCTCCATATGATATATAAGTCTATTGCCTCATTTTAAAACAGACTTGTGGACAACTACACAGTAAGGGAGGGTCGGATAAGATGGCAGATGGAGTCCGAGCAGGGGTCTGTGGGAAAAGCAAAGCAGGTGTCAGTTTTACCTGCACAGATGGGGGAAGACTGGGTGATGCTGTGAGCCAAGACCTTAGCAGGAAGAAGGGATGTGCCAGGTGGACCAGGGGCAAGGGGAGGACAGACATTGTCTGCAGCGGGAACAACATGTGTGCAAAGACATGGAATGCACTGTGCTGAGGGAGGGGCCAGTGGTTCAGTTTGTCTGGAGGGTGAGATGCAAATAGAGTGAGAGAAGGGAGAACAAGGAAAGGGAAGCAGCCTCCTTGCGGGGGTCAGCTGTGCTGGCCTGAAGTTTGGATTTTAACCTGTCGAGGATGGCAGTCCTTGGAGGCCTTCAAACCAGGGGGCGGCAGTGACCAAATTTCCCAATTGGGAAGGTCGCCCTACGGGAGTGTGAGGGATGGATTGGGGCAGTGTGGCAGTGGGAGTCACAGATGTGAGGCTCAGAAGACCTCTGGCAACCCGTGAGTGATGTGGAAGAATGACGAGGGACAGAGGAAAAGGATCGTGGTCACAAGTGGCCAGGACACTCTTCAAAGATCTTCATGCTGTTGATATGGTTAAAGTGCAGATTGAGCCATCTTGCCTTTAATTTGTGCAGTGACAATGACGGAGTGCTGCCACTGGACGGTGGCAAGAGTAGGAAGGGATGGGGCCATTTTTGGAAGCATCGGGAAGAAGAGAACAAAATTGTAAAAAGATAAAGGTAGAAAGAGACATGGGGGGAGGCAGGCAGCGGACCAGCACCTTCTGATGGGCAACAGAAGGTGGCAAAGACACAGGGACGGCTGAGAGTGCCGAGGCTCCAATGTCTTCATTTTGGCACAAGTTATTTTGGTGCCACAACATATGTGAGAGCCCCAGTGAGTATTTGGCCTAGCCTTAGAGAAGTGATGAATTGCCCTGAGATGTGGGAAGTGTTGTTAGGTGCCATCGAGTTGGTGTCCGACTCAATAGCAACCCTATGTACAACAGGCAAAACACTATTGTCAGTGCTTCTCTGCTATTCATAGGGCTTTCAATGGGGGGATTGTTTTTTGAGAGTGGGTTGCCGGGTCGTTTTACCAAGCCGACAGCACCTGTTCTTCCTGGGAAGCCTTCTATCCAAGTACTAACCAGGTCCACCCCTACTTAGCTTCTGAGATCTGATGGGATTGGACGCCACAGTGGTATGGCTGCAGGCATTGGGAAGTGTAGTAAGCTAAATAATGGCCCCACGAACATGTCTACATCCAATCCGCAGAACCTGTGGTACCTTCCATAGCAAAAGGGACTTTGCAGTTTGGTTAAATTAGGGTCTTGAAGGGCTGGATGTGTAGTTAAGTGGTAAAGTGTTTGCTTAGCATGCACAAGGCCCTCTGGTCCCTTTCTGTTTTTGTTTGTTAGGTGCTGTTGAGTAGGAACTGACTCATACCAGCCCTATGTATAACAGAAAAAAACACTAACACTGTGCTGGGTTGGGATTTAGCTCAGTTGGTAGAGCACTGCTCTGCTGTCTCTGAAGTCCGGAGTTCAATTCCCAACTCCCCAAAAATGGGAGAAGGGCGTGGCAATCCACTCCCAAGGCAATCCCGAAACAGTCAGCCATTGAAAACCCTATGGAGGTTGCTATGAGTCGGATACCGACTCGACGGCACCTAACAACAACACAACACTGTGCCATACACATGATCTTTTTTGTTTGAGCCCATTGTTGCAGACACTAATTGTTGCAGACACTGTTTTTCTTTTCATTTTGAGTTGTGCTGCATCAGCAAAAGGAGGTCACAAGGGCTTCCCTTGATTCTTGTTATTAAAGTCAACTCTACTTTGAAGAGGAAACTCTTCCCCTGTTGTTTCTTGAATGCCTTCCTGCCTGGGGGCTTCTTTTTCCAGCACTATATTTGATAGTGTTGTTCTGGCTGTTAGGTGCCATTGAGTCGGGTTTGACTCATAGCAACCCTATGTACGGCAGGCGAAACACTACCTGACATTGTACCATGCTGGGCACTATTGTCAGTGCTTCTTTTCTATTTATAGGGTTTTCAATGGCTAATTGCTTCAAGGTGCTGGGATTTAGCTCAGTTGGTAGAGCGCTGCACTGCAGTCTCTGAGGTCAAGTTCAGTTCCCAGCACCGCAAAAATGGGAGAAGGACCTGGCAATCCACTCCCAAGGCAATCCCGAAACTGTCAGCCATTGAAAACCCTATAAGGGTCGCTGTGAGTTGGATACTGACTCGACGGCACCTAACAACAACAACAACAATTGCTTCAGAAGTGGCGGCTGGGTCCTTCTCCCAAGCCTATAGCACCTGGTATTCCCAGGCAGTTACCCATCCAAGTACTAACCAGGCCTGACCCTTCTTAGCTTCTGGAATTGGATGCTAGCATGGCTGTAGGCTATGTTTGATAATGCTTCTCTGCTATTCATAGGGTTTCCAATGGCTAGTTGCCTTGGGAGTAGGCTACAAGGTCCTTCTCCCTGATCTATCTTAGTCTGGAAGCTCAGCTGAAACCTGTCCACTATGGGTGGCCCTGCTGGTATCTGAAATGTCAGTGGCATAACTTTCAGGATCACAGCAACATGGAAGCCCCCACAGCACGATAAGCTGACAGACTCTGATCGCTAGCACTGCTTTGAAAAAAAAGGAAAATTTGGGTCTTGAAGGAAAGAGATCATCCTAGTGGGTCAGCATAATTGAAAGGATCTTTATGAGAGGGAAGCAAGAAGGTCAAAGTCAGGAGAAGCGGATCTGAGGACAGAAGCAGAGGTTGCAGTGATTCTCTAAAGAGGAAGGAGCCACAGGCCAGGAGTGCTGATGGCCTCCAGAAGTTGGAAGATGGGAGGAGACTGATTCTCCCGAGGCCTCTGGCAGGAGTGCAGACTTGCTGATTCCTTGATTTTAGCTGCGGAAGACTTGCACTCTGTTGCAAGCTGGCAATCGCAGTGGCTGCTCCTGGCCGGGCCCTTGCTGAGTGCGGTAGACTGCGGAAGTGTAGTGCAAATTTGTGTCAGTTTAAGCCACTAAGTGTGTGGTGATTTTTTTTCTTTGTTAGTTTTTGGGGCAAGGTCTCCCTATGTACTCCACGCTGGCCTTGAACTTATGATCTTCCTGTTTCAGCCTTGTGACTACTGGAATTTCTGGTCTGCGCCATGTTTGGCCCGTGTGGGGTGATTTGTTAATGGCAGCAGCTGGAGATGAACCCAAGTAGAGGTGGCCATGCTTTGGCCTAAATGGTAGAGTGAGGGCTCTTGGAAGTTTGTGGGGTGGTGGTGGCACCTCCTTCCATGGCCAGGTCTGGTCTTCCACCTCCTCTTGGATATGTGAAGCTGACCTCAACTACCCTGGCCCCAGCCCACTCCTCCCATATTCTGTTGTGGTAAGAGGCACCCAAGCCCAGGACTGAGGAGTCCTCTGTTGGGGAACTGTGCCTGGGGGGTCGGGCTTGATCCTCAGACTCCTGCCTATGGAGGGAGAGTGTGCGCATGCACGGAGGAGTTGGAGGGGCGGGGGAGGAGGGTTACCTTGAGCCAGCAGCCCTAGACACAGCCCCTCTGGCTTCCAAGTATTGGAGACCCCTAATGGGGGTTGAGTGGTGGGCTGGAGTGCAGGAGAGGGCTCAAGCTGGCCACAGGGAGTGTGGCCCACCCACAGCTCCGGCCAGGAGCCTGGAGGGCCCCATCCATGCCAAAAATTATGGTGGAGTTTACATGTTGATTTTGTTAACCAAAAACCAAAAATCTAGGAAAGACTAAGAATGTGAGATAAGAGGTTGACAGTGATGAACTGCAGTGTCGGCCCAGCCCCAGTGCTGCCCAAGGGACTCTGCTCCAAGACTGGGATGACAACTGCAGGCATCACTTCCTGCCCGGCCAGGAGAAGAGTGAGCACAAAATCGCCAACATCCGTTTTGCTTTGGTATCCTGCAGTTTTTCTCCCAGACCTTCCTATCTCCGTGTATATCATCGCAAATGAACCGAAATGACATAAACCGTGTTTACTGACTGGTGTGGTTTGATGTGTTTTCATTCTCTTTCCAAATCTCAGTTTATCTCCCTGGGACTGGACTTCCCCAGAATCTCTCATGGGTAGTTCTCAAAGACAGTCCCTTCTCTGGGTCCAAGGTGACTGGGCACAGGAGGGGGTTGAGGAGGCTGGCAGACAGCCCCAGGAGGATGTGTTCAGACGAATCGGCAACAATGATGCAGGTCTAAGATGGAATCCACCAAACTCACTTGGTGCTGGTTAGGTTTTATTTTAACAGGATGTTTTCTGTTCATTTGTTTTCCAAAATATGTTATATTGATATTAGAAGTGTAAACAGGTACAAAATATACAGTACATAGAAACAATTCTCTTAACTAGTCTATTCCTAACAAAAGTACGCAGGAGGGAGCTGAGTGAGTGGACGCCATGGCCTCTCCCCTCCGCAGGGAGACAAGTTACCCACTTGGGCCAGAGGACCAGTGCCCGCTTCAACAAAATGGGAATGGTTATGTGTGGTAGGGACAGCACTGTGGTGGTGTAGAAACCTGGGCCTGTTCCTAATCCCACCTTGAAGATGCTCTAGTGGGGCCTGAATGGTCCACTTACCCAGCCTCCCAGGCTGCCTCCTGAGCGCCCTAGTGGGCAGTGAGCGCACACAGCAGGGAGTCTGCTCAACCATGGCTGCGGAGGCAGGAGCTCCTCTGAGGCCTGAGGGTCCGAGTCACAAGTGTGGGACAAATCTTTAAAAGGCAACACCTGAAACCTTTTCTCCTTTAAACAACATTCGAGGAGGAGCCAGGGGCCCACTGCGGCTCTTCCCTCTCCTGGCACACACTGCATACTCATGGGCAGAGGCTGAGAGGGGTCCCCTTGGAGCCCTTTATTTTCTCATCTCGAAAGAGAAAGATGCCTATCCTGCTGCTTCCCGAAGTCATGGTAATGATCCAATGAGACGCTAGGGGAAGCATTCCGACATGAGAACCCTACACAAGGGCAGCAAATAGAAGCGTCCGGGGGTGTGGGAAGCAGCCTGAGAGGCCAGCTGCCTGGTCTGTCCCGGCTGCGTGTGACCAGAGTGCAAGGATTCAGCGCCCACCCTCCAGACCTAACACCACGGCTCCCCATGACTCTCGCTGGCCAGGCCCTGGAGTCATACAACGGGATGTTGCCACCTTCCCTTGACAGATGCCACAGATGGCTTGAAGTATGTAAACACCAGGCCAGCCTTGTGGGGGCCTCTTCAGGAGAGGCAAGCTGGCAATCGCAGTGGCTGCTCCTGGCCGGGCCCTTGCTGAGTGGAGGCCAGGGTTCCAGGCCCCCAGGCCCCTCACCACGGAGGCCCCTAGGCCTAGACCAGCCACCTGGGCAGAACCCAGTCTCAACTCCCTGGGCCTGTGTGGTCCAAGGACCCATGCCTAGGAGTTAGTGGGGCCAGGGGCATCCAGGGCCTTCTTCACCCCATACCCCACCGACTAACCTTCCCACACCCCTAACACATGGTGGACACACACTCCTGAAAACCCAAAGTACACTACAAAATTTCAACTGGTGCTGCTACGTGTTCCAGCTCTTTCCTCAAGAATTAAAAAGAAACAAAACAAAAAAAGGGTTTGCAATTAAATTACTTAAAATTCTACTACAGGTTCAGTTTCACAATCAAAGAATCCTACTTCGTGGAGAGGTGGAAGCTGCATCGTTTGATAGTTTCTCGTTTTCCAGTGATCAGTTCAGCAATGTGGAAATTTGGTTCTCTGCCGAGTCTCCCTTGTAGCCTCGAAGCTTTCCATGCCACCCTGCTGTCTGGACACGGGGCTTTGTACATGTGTGGCCTGCAGGGGCCGTGGGTATGGCCCGGGGGCCCCCTCACAGCTCCCCGCCATCGGTGGGTCCCAGGACACTTAGGCCACAAGTCCAGTCGGTCACAAGGTCTGTGGAGGCCAAAGGTCCTTTGGCAGCCGGGGCCTTGAAGGGGTCGGGAGGCGCGGTGGGCAGCGGCGGCAGCGGCGGCCCGTGGGCCGGTGCCTTGGCCACGGCGGGGTGGTTGCGCTGGTGCTTGCGGAGGTGGTCCTTGCGGATGAAGCTCTTGCCGCACACGGTGCAGGTGAAGGGCCGCACGCCCGTGTGCGTTCGGTAGTGGTCGATGAGCTTGGAGCGCTCGGTGAAGCGCTTCTCGCACTCGGTGCAGGGGAAGGGCCGCTCGCCCGTGTGCAGCATGCGGTGGCGGATGAGGTGCGCCGGGCGCGTGAAGCAGCGGCCGCACTCCCCGCACCGCAGGGCGCTGCTGTCCCGCGCGCTGCCGCCGCTGCCGCTGCCGCTGCCGCCGCCACCCGTGGCCGTGGCCGCGGCCCCCGCACCTGCGCCGTCGGGCAGTCCGCAGCTGCGCTGGTGCGCGCTCAGGCTCACCTGCAGCTGGAAGCTCTTCCCGCACGTGGCGCAGGTGAAGGGCCGGCCCCCCGGCGGCGCGGCCGGGTGCTTCTTCAGCCCCGGCTTGTGGCCGAAGCCTTTTGTCCGGCCAGGGTATTTACAGGGCTCGGTGAAGGGGCGCGGGGCTTGGCTGGGGTCCAAGATGGCCTCGGCGTTGTCCGGGGAGGAGAAGGCTAGCCCCTCGGGCCCAGTCCTGGGGTTCAGGCCCACGGGAGGCTTACACCGGAAATTCCAGCCCCACCGGACCCCACCAAAGAGCCAGTCCCCAGCAGGGGTCTCCTCCTGGGCCACGGCAGGGCTGAGCTCGCCCATGTCCCTCTCTGGCCGGGTGGGCTCCCGCAGCCCCATCACGGGGTCTTGGCTGGGGAAGGAGCTGCCTTGGCTTTCCCAGGCTCCTTCCTGGACGGGACTCGGGAAAAACCTGGCGGCCTGGCCTGGTGCAAACAGAGTCCCGTGAGCCTCCAGGTCGGTAGGGTGCACGGGGGTGGCCACCACCTCCTCTTCCTGGACTTCCGTTTTAATCACGATTTTTACATCTGCTGAGAAAAGCAGAGAGGCAGTTATCACCCCTCACCTCTGAAGTACCGAAGGATCTGACGCCTTCATCTGGCTGCGCAGGAGTCCTCAGCTGTGTGGACGCTGCCCTGGGCCCCACCGCCCAGCCTAGTCCTGCACCCAGCAAAGCATCTCCCTTGCTGTGAGGCTGCTACAGCCTGGGAGAGCAGCAGGCCGGTGCCCTCAGCACAGGAAAGGCAGCCCTCAGCTCTGTCCCTCCCATTCCATTTCTGCCTTGGCTGTTAATGCTAATTGTGAATTTATCCTAAGAAAGTAATTTTGACCACGGTGGCCAGTGCTCCAGACCCATAGCCCCTTTATGAATGTTCTACTCCATGGAGCTGCGTGAGGATTAGACTAGACAACACATCTAGAAACATCTTAGCACAGCATTTGGCTTGCAGCAAGCTGTGCCACCCTGGTGTCTGATCTCACCAGATTTCAGAAGCTAAGCAGGGTCGGTCCTGGCTAGTCCTTGGATGGGAGACTGCCTGGGAACACCAAGTGCTGTAGGCTAGAGAGAATGACCCAGCAGCCCACTTCCGAAACAATCAGCCATTGAAAACCCTATGAATGGCAGAGAAGCACTGAGGTAGCACTGGGTATGGCACAGGGTTGAGTAGTAGTTTGTTTTGTTGTGCACAAGGTTGCTATGAGTCAGACCAGACTCTATGGTACCTAACAACAGCAGCAGCAGCAACAATAACAACAACAACAACAAAGCATCTGATGAATGTAACCACCTACTGATGAGAATGTTGGCAAATGGGTAGAAATGTGTTTGGTTTTATATAAATGTACTTTATTTCACATCCCAACATTTTATATCAGGAATTTTGGCCTTTAGCACGTGTTTGGGGCAGGTGCTAAAATATGACAGAAATTACGTAAGGTTATTGATAACTGGCCTTTAAAATATAGGTAAACAGAAAACGAATAGATAAATTTGGTAGTTGTTGTTCTTGATTCTGGCCCTCAGCCACCTGCCTTTCAAGTGCCGCTATTTAAGGAATGGCTTTGGCTCGGTTTTGTTTGTGTCTGTGCCAGTAGAGCTGTGGGCTGCTTGAATGTGGGGAGGAGGCCTGTCCTCGAAGGCCTTAGCGTGTCACAATAGACTGGCTCACCTCGTGTGACAAGGAGCAGTCTAGAGAAACGAGAAAGGCTGCCCAAGCATGAGAATTCGCAAGGAGACAGATCAGAAGACATGCAGAGTCCGGAGACCACAGACACCCCAGTGCCTGCTGGCTGACAGGTGGGGGCGGCTCACCCTGACCAGGCACCCGCCCTCCTCTCCCGCCGCTCCTACCTTCTGTGGAGGCTGCTGTGTTGAGCTTCAGTGTCCCATCGGAGCATGCGGAGGAAGGGTGGTGGGGAGGGAGATCTGCCTGCCAGGATGTGGGGGGCAGAGTAGTTGAAAAGCTGGAGTGGACGCCTGCAAGGAAGAGCCAGAGCCAGTGGGTCAGGAGAGGGGTAGGGGAGGGCAGCCACGCCCCCAGTGCCCACCAGGACGGCTCTCAGCTACCACGATGGCCGGCCTCCGAAACCAGTGTCCTTCGCTCCCTTCTCTGAACTACTGGGAAGCCCGGCTGCCACAGCCTTATTCACATAGCCCTCCTCCTACAAGAGGTGGCTGGTGACATCCCTGCCTGAGGCTGCAGGCAGGCAGAGCAGGTGTGTGGTTTATGAAGGCGCTACCAACCTGGGCAAAACGACACCCAAGATCCGTGTCACCAACCCCAGAGGTTTTCATGGGGTCCTTGGTGAGCCTCCGCCTCAGGGTGGGGAGACTTCTAAACTAGTCGGGCCAGATATCTGGGAGCCCACAGCCCCTCACACCTCTAGGAGCCTTCCCTGGCCCCTGCCCTCAGTCCCCGCAACTCATTCCAGTGTCTGCTCCCCTGTCTCAGCCACTCACCAGAGGTCGCATCCGTGGAGATGTCTCCTGCCCCAGAGTCCAGCTGGCTGAGGCCCCAGGGCTCTTCCCCAATGTCCGGCTGCCCAGCCGCCCAGGCCTCCACGCCTAGCGCCTGCTGCTCCTGCAGCTGGAGCTCCCCCTCCTGCTTGATTTGCATCAGGAGGTCTGGGGCGGGGACGGAGGGCCCCGAGCCTAGGAAAGGGAGAGCCCGTGAGCTCCTCAGCCCTGGGCCGGATGCATACCCAGCCAAGGGAATGGGCACATGAGCCTTACAAGGGTCTAAGGGCACAAGAGCCTGGTGGGAAGAAAGGCAACTGCAAATAGGGCCTCTGGGGAGAGCTGCGGTCAGGGCACCTGGGTGGCGGGGAAGGGTAAGGTGGAGCGGGGTAGGAATGTGCACATGTGTTCTCAGGGGAAGCCCGAGCCATTCTGGGGAGTCTTGCTTTCGCTTTAAATGTAGGAATGCCAAATAAGTTTGGCCCTCCACCCCTTCATCTTATCTCTCATATACACATATTTAAATGAGCTTGTAAAAAAGATTCCAGTAAGGATCAAAGAGAAAACAATTGCCTCAAGAGGTAGGGAAAGGCAAATGACTCAGAGTCGCTGGCACAGGATGCAGGTCTTGGAGGCTGGGCTTTCATGCCCATCGGGGGCGAATCTGCCTGGATGAAGTAGGAACCCTAAGGTTCTATGCTGTCTGTGGATCCCCTGAGGGAGCTACCAGGAAGCTGTCCGATTGTCCAGGGCTATGCATGGGAAAGTAACCAATAAGAATTCAGAATCCCTGATCCATACACAATTCATACTGCCCACACAGGGCAGACACTCTAGGCTGAGAAATTCACTGAAAAATTGCCGGGCATGGTGGCGCACACCTGTAATCCCAGCGGCTCAGGAGGTGGAGGCAGGAGGATCACAAGTTCGACCAGAAGCAGTCTGCGTAACTTAGCGAGACCCTGTCTCAAAAAGTAAAAAAAAAAAAAAAGGGGGGGGGCTGGGAGTGCAGCTCAGTGGTCTAGCAATTGCAGAGCATGCAAGCACGAGGCCCTGGGTTCAACCCCCAGTATTGGGGAAAAAAAAAAAAAAAAAAAAAAAAGAAATTCACCGAAAAATTGGCTGAAAGCTATGGCCACCCAGGACATTCCAGCACAATCAAGTACAAACCTGCCCCACAGGAGCACCCCCCACAATGCAAGCCACAAGGGTTCCCTTACAAACTAAAACTAACTAAAACCAGAGAAAAAAATTAAAACTTACAAACTACAAGAGAAGCCATAGGAGGCATGGCAGACTTTACTCCAAAAAATTACAGAAAAGAGGATAGGCTGAATGATACAAAAAGTATGTCTAAAGTTAGATATAAGTTTGTTTAAAATATTCAAATAAATAGAAGGAAAAGAATCTGTAAGACAGGAATAGTAAATTATTTTTTTAAGGCAAATTTGAAGAAGAATGACACTCCAGAAATGACAAAAAGAGCAGTGGAAATGAGAAAATAAATGGTTTATGCAGTGGAAGTGAAAACTGGTAATTTGGAAGATGGATCTGGGGAAATAATCTAGAGTACAGCACCGAGAGACAGAAAATATGAAAGAGAAATTAAGCGACATGGAGGATAGAATGAGAAGTTCCAACACATACATGCTGGTAGAAATCCTAGAAGTAGAGAATAGAGAAAGAGATGTATGGTCATAGGTAAATAATGGTAGAGAATCTTCCAAAATTGAAGGCATTATGAGCCCACAGTTTGAAGGAACACATCAATTCCCAAGTAGGAAATAAAAAATAAATAAGTATGTACATCGATGTAAAATGGAATAACAGCAAAGATGAAGACAAAAAATTTTAAGAGTACCAAAAAAAAGAAAAAAAAAAAAACAACCCAATAACATTCAGACTGAAAGTAGGTTTCCTTCCATAAGAAGGACATCAGAAGGCAATGGAATGTGTTCAAAATACTGAGACAACATCTGTCAACTCACTTTTTATAACTATTATAATTTTGATTGACAAACTCAATCAAAACATATAATGAAAAATATGTGATCTCATTTATGAAAAGATATGCAAAAATTCTAAAAGAATTATAAATCAAGCTCAGTAATGTGTTTTCAAAAAAGAAAGAGACTTTCAGTGTTACGATGGCAGATTTGAAGCTTCCTTCCTGTGACTCCATGAATGAGAACAGTCAAGGTAACAAAGGACAGACCACATTCCAAAGAGAGAAAGAGAAAGAGCATTGGGAAACATGAAAGAGGCAACAAGACATTTGAAAAACCTAGGGAAACAGAGGGGCTGGGATTTAGCTCAGTGGGTAGAGCGCTGTGCTGCAGTCTCTGAGGTCCCCAGTTCAATTCCCAGCATCCCAAAAATGGGAGAAGGACCTGGCAATCCACTCCCGAGGCAATCCCGAAACAGCCAGCCATTGAAAACCCTATGAGGGTTGCTAAAACCCTATGAGGGTTGCTATGAGTCGGATACCGACTCGAAGGCACCTAACAACAGGGAAACAGAAAGGCTAGGAGGATGAAGTAGGAAACAGAAAGTAGGCGGAAGAAGTAGGAAATAGCCCAGTTTCAGCCCCAGATACCTGGAGGGAGGGTAAGTCAAGGTCGCAAACACAAGCTATGCCTTGGGGCCCTGGGGAGAACAGGCTGATAACAGCAAGATAAGCCCACGGTTCCGGTTCCGGTTCCGAAAGCCTTAAATCCAGTGGGAGAATTTGGTGTGACAGTGACTCCTCCTGCATGGCAGGCCAGCACTGGAAAGGACATCCATTTTTGTCACTCATTGTCTCTCAGACTGCTGTGGCCAGGAGTGATCTTGACCTATTGTTGAGACTGAGCCACTCTGAGGACCTGAAAACATGCAACTGTCACAACTCAGGGAGACAGTTGTGGGGCAGGGAGGTCAGCCATGGACATGCTGAGTTTAGGCAGCAGGAGGATCCGGCTGTGAAGGGCACCATAGTCGGTGGCAAGGAGTGGGCCCTATGTTCTGAGGATTACTGCAGAAGTTAAGAGTTCTGAACCCATGGTCAGCAATTGCTCCCTCTCTGGAACTGCCTCCCTGCTGTGAGTGGTTTGCTGGCAGGCGGGATTGAGAGCCCTGAGCCTCCATCGAGCAGGTCACTCCATTTCTGCAGCCCCCTCCCTCTTACACAGTGGCTTGCAGGTGGCAGGATCTGAAAGCGCTGAGACTAGGAGGCAGAGTGCCAGGCTCCCTCCGTTCTCCCCCTCTAGAGTCTGTCTCAGGGCTCTGTTTGCTTCTGCACCTGAAACACTCAGGGGATACCCTGTGTGCATGAACTGGGGAGCTTCTAGAATGAGTATGTACTTAGCTGACCCAAAGTCCACAAAGTTTACTGGGGCCAGTGGTGGGGAAGCTTCTAAGGTGAATGCACCCCTGAAGCCAATGACTGACCCTTGACTGGCCCAGCCCTCAGCCTGCAGATGGCACCAGTTTGGAAAGAAGGACCACCTGAGATCCAGCTATGACTCAGGACCTCCACCTAGCAGATTTCTGTAAGAGGGAACCCGGACAGAAGCTTCTTTAATTGTCCTTTTTTTCAACCTTTTTTCCTTGTTTTTAAAAGCTTTTTTCTTCTGTTTTTATTATCGCTTTTATTAAAAAAAAACTTTTATGCTTTTATTTTTTATTCTTCCTTGTACTTTTATCTAATTTTATTTAT
>VMDO01010174.1:0-73084 GCA_007922755.1 Pedetes capensis | reverse complement strand
TGCTGCTCATAGGGTTTTCAATGGCAGATTGATTTTTGGGAGGGGGTTGCCAGGTCCTTCTCCCAAGCCTACAGCTTCTGGTGTTCCCCTGCGGTCTCCCATCCAGGTACTAACCAGGCCTGACCCTGCTTAGCTTCCGAGATCTTACGGGATTGGATGCCACAGGGCTACCGCTGCAGGCAATTTTGTCTTAAGTATTTCATTTCTTTGTTCCAACAACTGATGCAGTAGACATTCTTGATGACATGAGGGAGTCTTTTTAGTCTAGAGAGGCGAGAGTCTACTTTAGAAAGAAAGGTGGTTGCTTGAGTAGCTATCTTCAGATGGACCCCCTGTTATTAGGGCTCACCTATCTTCAGGCTTGTTAACCATTCCTGAATTACTCTAAAGATGTACGCATCAAACCACCCAATAACAACAGATGAGTTTCTTTCCCCCATTGTCACCCACATGGAGCAATGAGCAGTTTTTCCAGTCTGATGAGATGAAATGGAATTTCATCACTGGCTTAATTTGCATTTCCCCAATTCCTAATGATGTCACGTGTTTATTGGCTCATCTCATTTTCTGCTCTGTGAATGGGAGAACAGTAATTTCTTGCCTACTGTTCTATTGGGTTGTTTGTCTTTTCTGTTGTTTTCGTTGTTGTGGTTGTTGTTAGGTGCCATCCAGTCGGTTCCACTCATAGCGCCTCTACATACGACAGAGGAAACCCTCCCCAACGCTGTGCCATGCCCAGCACTGTATCAGTGCTTCTCTGCTACGCATAGGGTTTTTAATGGCCAATTGTATTTTAGGGTGTGGGTTGCCAGGTCCTTCTCCCAAGCCTGCACCACCAGGTGTTCCCAGGTGGTCTCCCATCTAAGTACTAACCAGGCCCGACCCTGCTTAGCTTCCGAGATCTGTTGGGATCACATGCCACAGTGGTGCAGCTGCAGGCCTTTTTTTCATTGCTTACAGTATATTCCATGTTTTAATCTTTTAAGTACATGAGTTATATTGATTCTAAATATGTCCCTCCAGTCTGTAGCTTACTTGCCTTTTAATTATGGAGTTATTTTGTCTTTTTAGTGAGATGAGCATGTATAAACTTTTAATTTTAATTAAGCCAACTTTATACGTCTTTAGTATTTCATATTTCCTTACTAAAAGGTGTCCCACACCAATGACATACATTATCTTATAGTTTCTCCTAAATGTTTTAAAATTATTTTATATTAAAATCTTAAGGTGTATGTGTGTGTGTGTGTGTGTGTGTGTGTGTGTGTGTGCGCATCCATAGTTAAGATAAGGACCTAATTTTATCTTTAGCATTTGTGTGGGCTATGATATCAACATACCTACCCAGTAGCCCATGACATTTCTATTTGTGTGTAATGTCCTGTCTGTCATACATCATGTGTCCTTAAATATGTGGCCTGCATTTGATCAAATGCATATTTTAGCAAAATAATCTTATGTAAAACTACTTCTAAAATGCCCATTTATTATTTATGTGCTTTTCTGTATGTACATATATTTTATAATGAAAATTTTAAATAATAATATTGAGATTTTTCTAGTTCTCCCTAGCATGCATAATATCTTTTTAAAAAAACAAGGAAATACTATTTAATAACTATCCGAACAATTGTTTTATTTACAAAGGTGTATAGTTGAATTGCATCACTTTAACAAATCATTCATAACGTGAATAGAATATTCCAATTTCACACTCATAACTACGTGCTTTTGATTTTTGATAGATGGAATAAAATGTGTATAGAATTGTTGTGTACAGTCAGGCACAGTGCCACATGCCTGTAATCCCAGAGGCTTAGGAGCAGAGGCAGGAGGATCGCAGGTTCGAGACCAGAGGGAGTCTGCATAATTTAGCAAGACCTTGTCTCAAAAAAAAAAAAAAAAAAAAAAGAGGCTGGAGGCAGCAGCTCAGTGGTCCAGCACTTCCAAAGCAAGCAAGCACAAGGTCCTGGGTTCAACCCCCAGTACCACACACACACACACACACACACACACACACACACACACAAATTAAAAATAAATTGTGTTCTAGGTAGGGCTGGGGTTTAGCTCAGTTGGTAGAATGCTGCTCTGCACTATCTGAGACCCTGGGTTCAATCCCCAAAACTGCATAAATGAGAGAAGGACCTGGCAGCCCACTCCTGAAACAATTCTGAAACAATCAGCCATCGAAAACCCTATGAACAATAGAGAAGCACTGATAGTGCTAGGCATTGCACAGTGTCAGGGCGCATTTCATCCCATGGTACACGGCATCACTGTGAGCCAGACCTGACTCGACAGTACCCAACAACAACAATAACCAGGTACAATGTAAAAGTGAATGCTCTCTGAATGGACATGCAAAATCCTTTTTACTCCTTAAAAATCATTTATAGATTTTTGTTTGTTTGTTTGTTTTGTTTTTGTTTTTGTTTTTGTTTTTGCAGTACTGGGCCTCATGCCTGCATGCTTTGCAAGTGCTGGAACACCGAGCTGTGCCCCCAGCCCATTTTCTTTTTTTTTACTTTTTGAGACAGGGTCTCGCTAAGTTATGCAGACTGCCTCTGGTCTTGAACTTGTGATCCTCCTGCCTCCGCCTCCAGAGCCTCTGGGATTATAGGCGTGCGCCACATCGCCCAGCAAATCATTTATAGTTTAAAATGAAATGTTATAAATATAAATGTAATAAATCAATATTAGCACTAAAGCTATTGGCATAATCCTGAAGGTTTTAAACTAGCACTGCGGCTAGATAAGCTGGCTGTGAGCGAGGACAACTATTTAAGAACTGTATAAATGCCGTCCCTCTTATACAAAAACAGTCTGAATGCAAGTGGTTGGAGAAACAGTATCGTAGGTTCCTACCCTGGCTGAGACATGTGCTGCCCCCTGGCTATGCATCTGCGTCTCTCACCCAGCCTGCAGCTCTGTGATGCCATGCCACCAGTTCTAGAGCATGCACTGTGAGCTGCGTTTGCTCTGAGCTAAGGCAACTAAGGGGACTGGGATTTAGCTCAGTTGGTAGAGCGCTGCTCTGCAGTCTCTGAGGCCCCGAGTTCAATTCCCAGCACCGCAAAATGGGAGAAGGACGTGGCAATCCACTCCCAAGGCAATCCCGAAACAGTCAGCCATTGAAAACCCTATGAGGGTTGCTATGAGTCGGGCATGACTCAACTGCACCTAACAACAACAAGGCATTTAAGAGCTGGTGCCGGACACCTCAGCTCTCCATTCCTATGGAGCCACACATTGCAGATGGCACCATTATGAGATGTAAGAGCTGAGTTCCCGGGCCTGGAGCGCTACCTTTAAAGAGAGGCTGAGTGCACTTTAATTCATAAGGCAGCGGTCATATATAATGGAAATTCTTCCCATGTCCCAAAGCAATCCTATTCCAGGATTCTTCGTTTACTAACACAGCGTCACATACTCATGCAGACCAGTGCAAGTCTTACTCAGACTGGCATCACTCTTGAGGTAGGCACGGGAGCGCCATAAAATCCCTAAAAGATTAAAAAGTATTTCTATCACAAAGAAACTATCATAAAGAAATTTAAGCACATTCCGAATGGGTCATTTGGCTCCCTGTTTTTCAGTAAATGATCAGGCAACATTGGCATCATCTGGGTGGGAACTTGCTAGAATCTGAATTTGAACAAGATATCCAGGGGGCGGGCTGGGATTTATCTCAGTTGGTAGAGCGCTGCGCTGCAGTCTCTGAGGTCCCTAGTTCGATTCCCAGCACTACAAAAATGGGAGAAGGACCTGGCAATCCACTCCCAAGGCAATCCCAGAACAGTCTGCCATTGAAGGGGCCTGCAGCCGTAGCCCCGTGGCATCCGGTCCCGTCAGATCTCAGAAGCTAAGCAGGGTCGGGCCTGGTGAGTCCTTGGATGGGAGACCACCTGGGAACACCAGGTTCTGTAGGCTTGGGAGAAGGACCTGGCAACCCACTCCCAAAATTCAATCTGCCATTGAAAACCCTATGAACAGCAGAGAATCACTGACAATAGTGTTTCACCTGTTGTATACAGGGTCATTATGAGTCGGATACCGACTCGACGGCACCTAACAACAACAACAACAATCCAGGGGGCTTGTGCATGCACATATAATTATCACCCCTAAACATGGCTCCCGACTTCAGCATTGAGTGGGCTTCTTTACTTCCCTGTGACTGCTGCCCAGCAGGGCTACTCGAATTGCATCAGCTAAGGAGAAATATTGGGAGAAGGACCCGACAACCCACTCCCCAAATTGAATCTGCCATTGAAAACCCTATGAATAGCAAAGAGGCACTGACAATAGTGCTTCGCCTGTTGTACGTAGGGTCACTATGAGTCAGATACCAACTCAACAGCACCTAACAACAACAAGGAGAAATACACAGACACACACACACACACACATCTAATTTCTGAAAATTCTTCTATTGTTCAACTAAAGAAAGATTTCAGTCACCACATGGCACACTATAGTCTAGGCAGGTAAAACTTAAAGGAATCTAGACCATGGCCATGAGAGTTGTATTCAAATTGCCAACAGTGGCCTAATTTTTGCTGTCATCAATCACATTACATTTCTGTCATTATTCAGTTTTATTAGCTACGCAATATCCATCTTCCTCATTTTGTAAGTTTGGTGAGATTTTTTATGTCTTTTTGTTGTTGTTGTTAGGTGCTATTGAGTCGGGTCTGACTCATAGTGACCCTCATAGGGTTTTCCATGGCTGATTGTTTCAGAAATGGGCTGCCATGTCCTTCTCCCAGTGGATGTATTTGATGTTGTTGTTAGGTGCCATCGAATTGGTGTCCAACTCATAGTGACCCTATGTACAACAGAGGAAACACTATTGTTGGGTTTCTCTGCTGTTCATAGGGTTTTCAATGTCAGATTGTTTTTTGGGAGTGGGTTGCTGGGTCTGTCTCCCAGGCCTACAGTACCTGGTGTTCCCAGGTGGTCTCCCATCCAAGTACTAACCAGGCCCAACCCTGCTTATCTTCCAAGATCTGACAGGATCAGATGCCACAGGTCTACGGCTGTAGGCTTGGATGTATATAGGTGTAAGAAAAAAAAGATTTTATACTGATATTTGTATACTAACTTTATAATCAAAGTGATTGATAACTATTAGTTTCCTATGGCTATTGTAACAAATTCCCACACATTTAGTCACTTCAAACAAAATTTTTTCTCTTGTAACTGTGGCTCTCTGAAGTACCAATCACTATCTTTTGGGTGAAATCCAGTGTCACAAAACCAAGCCCTCTCCTTTCCTTCCTCTCCCAAGTCTTGGCTCCTGGGTTTGCCTTCAGGTTCCCCTCCCATCTGTGTGTGTCAGATTGTCATTTGTATCCCTCCTATAACATGGTGATGGCATTTAGGGCCCGTCCAGATAAGGATCATTTCCTTATCTCAAAATCCTCCACTGGGTCATACACCCAAGCTGCTTTCTCCTTTCTGCCATGTATAGTACCCTTCACAGGGTCCAGAGAAAACGTGGGTATTCTTTTTCTAGGGTTGACACAAAACTAAAGTTTGAGAGGGCTGGAATTTAGCTCAGTTGGTAGAGAACTGCTCTGCAGTCTCTGAGGTCCTGAGTTCAATTCCCAGCGTGACAAAAAATGGGAGAAGGGCCTGGCAATCCACTCCCAAGGCAATCCTGAAATAGTCCGCCATTGAAAACCCTATGAATAACAGAGAAGCACTGATAAGAGTGTTTCCCCTGTTGGACGCAGGGTCGTTATGAGTCGGATACCGACTCGACGGCACCTAACAACAACAACAGCAAAGTTTGAGAAATGCTATTTTAATGGGATTGATATTGATAACGTTTTGATTTCATGGCAAGCAAATCATTTATAAAATTTGGCACTTGTCACAGTCTGTCATAAGATTAGTGGCACACATCAGCGTTAACAATTTCTTGGTCATGAGCAACTCTTTTCTTTTCTGTGTTTGTGCCAGGGTTTTACTCCACAGTATAGGCTGCCCTTGAACTCATGATTCTCTTGCCTCCATCCTCTGAAGGCTGGGGTTACAGGTGGGTACCACCACGCCCGCCTGCAGCCACAGCCCTGTGGCATCCGATCCCATCAGATCTCGGAAGCTAAGTGGGGTCGGGCCTGGTTAGTACCTGGATGGGAGACCGCCGGGGAACACCAGAAGCTGTAGGTTTGGGAGAAGGACCTGGCAACCCCCTCCCAAAAATCAATCTGCCATCGAAAACCCTATGAACAGCAGAGAAGCACTGACAATATATTTCCCCTGTTGTACAGAGGGTCGCTATGAGTCGGCAGATGCCGACTCGACGGCACCTAACAACAACAACAACAACCATGCCCGGCATGAGCAATACTTTTTAAAAGAAAGATGTAATCATAGCATTTCTTCTCAGGTGACCAGGGGTTTGCCAATATGGCTCGAAACTACCTACCTTTTAGTTTCTTTTCCCTTTTTCTTTTCTCTCTCTCTCTCTCTCTCTTTTTCTCTCTCTCTTTCTCTCTCTCTCTCCCACTCCCCCGACATCTCCTTCTACTTCATGTCCCCATTCATGAAGACACCAGTGGAAAACCAAACATGGCTGGATAATTGTCAGAAATCCAGTTTACACTAAGGCTCACCAAACCCATCCAGTTATCAGGAGATGGAAGGGGCCGAGGAAATGGTCAAAATAAGATGAGGTTTTAGATGATGGAGAGCGAAATGGTGTTCCACGTCAACATAGACGTGAATGGCTCCTTCCTTTAGGCATGACATTGTGGGACAACCCCTCAGTCCACAGTGTTACTCAGAGTGCTCGATGAGTGACTGATAGGCAACTTCTTTTTTTTTTCTCCCAGTGGGTGGGGGCCGAACCCAGGGCCTTGCATGTACAAGAGCTCTACCACTCGACTGCATCCCTAGGCCAGTTTTTATTTTTTATTTTGAGTCTGCATTTCACTAAGTTACGCAAACTGCCTCTGGCTTTGAACTCACGATCTTTCTGCCTCCGTCTCCCAAGTCGCTGGGGTTATAGGTAGGCACCACCACACCCAGCTCGTCAGCAAGCTCTTCCTGATTCCAGAGGAAGTATCAGTTGCTGCTGATAAATAACTTAAAGGAGTCTCAGGGACAGGCCTATGGTTGGAATAGAATCTAACATTTTTTTATTTTGGATTTATTAATGTGTTTATCTCTTCTACCTGGATTGTTTATGAATGAGTACTTGGTGAATTTTGATAAAATGAGGGATAATGTTCATTTTGCACTTGTATCCAGATCTATGAACACTAAAATGTGTGGTGCACAGTTTTTGTTGTTGGGTGCTGTGGAGTTGGATCCGACTCAGAGCTGCTCTATGTACAACAGAACGAAACACTGACATTGTGCCAGCACATGATCATTTTATTAAGTTTGAGCCCATTGTTGCAGTCATTGTGTTTCTTCTCATTCTGAGTCGTGCTACGTCAGTACATGGAGGTCCCAAGGACTTTAGTTCATCCTCATCGTTAAGGTCGACTCTACTGTGAGGAGGCAACTCTTAACCCAGTCGTTTCTTGCATGCCTTCTAGCCTGGGGGGCTCAATTTCTGGCACTATATTTGACACTGCTTCTCTGCTATTCATAGGGTTTTTGATGGCTAATTTTTTGGGAATGGTCTGCTGGGTCTTTCTCCCTAGTCTGTCTTAGTCTGGAAGGTCAGCTGAAACCTGTCCACCATAGGTGGCCCTGTTGGTATCTAAAATACCAGTGGCATAGCTTTCAACATCACAGTAACACGCAAGCCCCTACAGCACAACAAGCTGTTAGCTATTGTCAAGTCGGTATTGGACTCATAGCAACCCCACATCTGTTATTCATAGGGTTTTCAATGGCGGATTGATTTTTGGGAGTGGATTGCTGGGTCTTTCTCCCAATGTGCACAGTAGGACTCATTAAATACACTGATTGTGAATAGTTTCATTTCAGCGACAGGCCCGTTCACACATCAAGTACTTTCCATCAGAAGATTGAAAGAGGAGCTTCAAGCAAAAAGAAGAGGAAGAGGAAGAAGAAAAGAAAGAAGAGGCAGAATGAGGAAGAGGAGGAGCGGGAGAAAGGGGAGGAGGAGGGAACAGGCTAAGCTGAGAACTGACTAACAGCATTATGTACATGCATGTATATTTACTGTAATAATTTTTTAATTCTTGCAGTAAATAATATACTGTAATAATTAATAACAGCATATGCGTGTTAGGTGCTGTTGAGTCATGTCCAACTCATAGCAACCATCATTGAGTTTTCAATGGCTGAGGCCCAGTGGAGATTTTTTTTTTTTAACCAGGGAATTATGCTTTTTGGTGATGTTCAAAAATAACTATTTTAACAATCTTGGAGATGGTTCTAGGTCAAGTGTGTGGGTGTCTCTATCACAGAAGTCATCCTTGAAATTCTCCTCTCATACACAATGTGCTGTTTCATCCCCAGAGAATATATTTGATTTGAGATAGAATGTAGTGCAATAGTCCAAATTTATTACAGTGGAAAAATAACACCACCTAAGCATGATACAGATATTTTAAAATTAAACTAAATCTAAAGCACTTTGTTATGAAGAATTAACCCTAGACCTTTGTTATATTTTTATTTTTGAATGCACTTTCCATATTGATGGTCCCTGGATACAAAATATTTGTAGCGCAATTCAATTTCTTTTCTGACAATTGAAGGAGAATCTAATGAATCAGTATAGATTCTGTTAGATTTCACAAAAAGCAATGCGATGAATATAATTTTATTTGTAGTGGTTTTATTATCATACATCACATGCTTCAAAACTAGGTGTAGAATGACTTGAACCTTGTGTGTAACTCTTCTTCCTGAATTTGAACCCAAGGACACTGAACCCAAAAGACCACATACCATGTCTTCCTTATAGGGTCTCTGACAATGGTTCAGCATGCTGGTGGGGTGGGAAGTGATGTGGAAAATAAAAAAGGCACCTTTACTGTGTGGGTAGATTGTGTAGGACTGCGGTAAGAAAATGCCATACACTGGCTGATTAAAACAATAGCAATTTATTTTTCTTACAGTTTTGGAAGCTGGGAGTTTAAATGAAGGTGTTGGGAGAGTTGGTTCCTTCTGAAGGCTTTGGATAGAATCCCTCCTTGCCCGTTTCCTGTTTCTGGTGGTTGCCAATGCTCTGTCCTCAGCATTCCTTGGCTTATGGACACATCACTGTGATCTCTGGCTCTGTTGTCCTAGGGCAGCAGCCCTGTGTCTTTCTCTTTACATGGTGGCTTTGTTGTTTTGTTTTTCTTTAGTGTGATGTGGATAAAACCCAGGGCCTTGCACGTGCTAGGCAAGCACTCTACCGCTAAGCTAAACCCCCAGCTCAACATGACTGTCACATCTCTCTGTCTTCCACCTCTTCTTACAAGGACACCAGTTATCTTGGATTAAAGGCCTCATTTTAACTAAGTGTACTGCAGTGACTTTATGTCCAAATTAGGTCACATTCTGGGGTGCAGAGTTCTTAGGACTCCAAACACATCTTTTTGGAGACAAGTGGAACCCATAAGAGCCTCTCATGGAAAATTCCTTTCTAGAAACTACTCTATTAATTTTGTTGTTGTTAGGTGCTGTCGAGTCGTGTCCAACTCATAGCAACCCTCATTGGGTTTTCAATGGCTGATTGTTTCGGGATTGCCATATCCTTCTTCCATTTTTGTGGTGTTGGGAATTGAACCCAGGACCTCAGAGACTGCAGAGAGGCGCTCTACTAACTGAGCTAAATCCCAGCCCGCTATTAATTTTAGAGCTGCACTTTTCAGAATTTTTGATAGACACTGTTACTGGAAAAGAAGGGAGATTTACTAATAAGTTTTAAGAAACAGGATTGCAGAATTTCCAACCAGAAAGGAATCTCATAAGTCCTTAAGGCTAATGATTTCTTCTTTTTCTTAAAATTATAAAAATAAATGCTCATAATAAAAAAAATTCAGTTGCACCAAAAAGTAGAATTTGCTTCACATGTTCTATTCATGCTCTTGGGAAGAAGTCAACATTACATTTCATGTTTATTCTTCCTGAAATATTCAGTTTGTTTAAAAATATGTATGTACAAGTTGTAAACAAAAAATGTAATGAATGTTTAAAGAAAAATTATTACAGTAAAAGACATTGCCATTAATTCCCCTCAAGATACTCCACTTGGCTTCCAACACATATATTCCATTATTCTGCCACTTTATGAAGCAGTACTGGAAGTCATCTTTCATAAGCAATAAATTTTTAAATTTAAACTTTCATCATATTTTTGATCGCACTTCATATGTGCATGTATATGTTATATATATGCATGTACATAAGTGTGTGTTCATCACACACATATATACATACATATATGGTTGTATGTATAAATGGAGTGAAATAAACTTCTTTGCAGTTTACCTTTTTTATTTGATAAGCCTTCTAGCCCAAAGGCATAGCATACCAGTTTCAAACTGAGCTCTATACAACCTTGGGCTCCTCACAGGTGTTTCGGGGCTATGAAAATTAAACATTTTTTTGACAAGTAATTAAAATCTATGCTGTCTGAGGGTCTCTTTTATCACTTTTATCTATTTTTTGAACACTTGAGGGTTCCTTAGTACAATTTTGTTTAAAATAAGAGCTTTATTGCAAAGAGAAGTGAGGTAGAGAAAGATAAGAAGAATTGGCTGGAAAGTATTCATAAATTTTAATCCTCTCATTTTCCTGCTCAAGAACTCAAGGCCCACTGAAGGGAACTGAAGAGCTGATGGACACAGTGAGCATGTCCAGCTTTGCCCAGCTTCTTACACTGTGAATCGTTTATATGTATTTGTTGGCGCATCTGATTGCAAATTAGTGAAATCTTCTCACATCTGACTTTTACTTCTCAAAGGAGAGAGAATTCTTGGCTCTGCGAGTTTTGCTTCAGGATTCTGGGGAAAATGATGGTTGGGGCTTTGAGGAACGTGTGGATGAAAGTGAGATAGTCACCCAGGTCATCACATACAGAGACTGCTGTGGCTGGGACACAGTTTGAGTTTGGTCCCCAGGGTGGTGGATTGAGACGTTGTGGAACCTCTGAAACATGGTGTCTAGTGGAAGGTGTTTGGGCCATTGGGGCTGCCACCTCTGAGGAGATTAAAGTAGTTCTCACAGGACGCCAGTCGGTTTTCTCAAGAATGGCTTGTGATGCAACAAGCCTGCTCCATAATCCCTCAGTCTTCCACATCATTATGTGATCTCATCCTTTTATACATGCTTCTGCCATAATTTATCCACTAGGTTGCCACGTAGCCAGAAGAGCCTCATTAGAGGCTGAACTGATATGGCCACCAGATCTTGTACTTTTGGTCTTTAAAACTGAGTTAAATAAATCTCTTTCATTTACACATTACCCAGCCTTGGGTATTTTGTTATAGCAACAGAAAGCAGATAATACACAGAGTAAACTGGGTTAGGAAGGAGGGAGGCCAAGAAGGCTCAATGGGCAAGAAGAAAATGATAACTGAGGTCCAGAAGAAGTCAGAGTGGATACAAGGGATGAAAACTGGGAAGCAAGGGGACTGTTGTCAGACATTGAGGCATCCAAATTGAAAATATGTTGGGCAGAAGCAGTTTGGGATAAGGAGCTTTTGACTCTAGTTATGGATGATGATGAATGACTTAGAAAGGAGTTGGAGGTCATAGTAGGTGGCCACGGGGGATAGTAACAACCTTCGTGATGCTGATAGAAGGTGACACATAGATGAATTAACACTGTCATCTCATGAGTGAATATTGAATGACATTAGAATGAATCGGGGGCTTTGGAGGTGAGACTGAATGGGCCAGGTGTTCAGATACTTAAAGAAATGCAAGGATAACATGAGGAATGAAGGAGGAAGGAGATAAGAGGAAACAGTGGAGAGAAGAACCTACTTCATTGCTTGGTTCCTTGGCACCGAGGCTCTAGAAGACAATTCCAAAGAGGGCAAGGAGGAAGGCATTTCTGGATGGGGCCAGGAAGAGGGACAGGTTTTTGAGAAGAGGAAGAAGATGCATGGCAGCACTTCCCAGAGGCTGCAGTAAGAACTCTGAGACGGGAGGAAGTCGCAGAGACGATGATATCAGCAGAGAGAAAGGCCGAGCATTACAGGGACCATTTGAGTATCTAGGGCTAGGATTTAGCTCAGTAGGTGGAGTGCTGCTCTGCAGTCTCTGAGGTCCCGAGTTTGATTCCCAGCACTGCAAAAAATGGGAGAAGGACCTGGCAATCCACTCCCAAGGCAATCCCGAAACAATCTGCCATTGAAAACCCTGTGAGGGTTGCTATGAGTCAGACACGACTTGATGGCACCTAACAACAACAACATTTAAGTATCTGTCTTCAGGAGAGGGCTATGGGGCAAGGAGGCTTAAGGTGCGGGCATGGGGAAGTAAAAGAGCTGGATTTCTGGTTCCTGAGAGAATTCCCATACAGAGCCTTGCTGATCAGAGCCAACTCAATCTGCTGAATCCAGGCCAGGAGGAGAGGAGGCTATGCTCAGGACGCCAGAAGGCACAGGCTCCCACCCAGTGTCACGGGGATGGCTGTGAACTGGTAAGGAGCTGAGTCTGTTGTGGCGTAGGCCCCACAGCACTGGGGCAGGTAGAAAGGACCTCTGATTCAGTGGGGGACCCGTCCTGGGAAGCTTTCATAGAAGAAAGGGTGCTATGAGGCTTATAGGATGGACATGAGGCAGTGAGAGGAGGTGGCCAAGGAGGTGGAGAGAGGGTGGGGCCAAAGACAGAAAGGAGACAGGGCACAGCTCCTTTAGGACAGGAGGGAGAGGCAGGCAAGGCCTCTAGAGTCAAAGTGCTCCCCTGAGCTGCACCACTGAGGCAGGGTCTTGGAGCTCTAGCTGCCCTTGGCCTACTCTTCCGGGCTTGTGCAGGTGAGGGGGGAACCGGAAGTAGTCTGGATAGGCATCCAGGTCTAAGGACACCTTGCCTCGCAGGCTGTCCTGCTGTTTGGATGGTAGGACCTACACAATCCCTCTGTGGAAATCATTGAGAAATTCAAGACTGGGCCAAAGACAGAAAGGAGAGAGGGCGCAGCTCCTTTAGGACAGGAGGGAAAGGCAGGCAAGGCCTCTGGAGTCAACGCTCTCCCCTGAGCCGCACCCCTGAGGCAGCGCCTTGGAGCACCTGCTGCCCTTGGCCTACTCTTCTGGTCTTGGCCTACTCTTCCGGTCTTGGGCAGATGAGGAGGAACCGGAAGTAGTCTGGGTAGGAGTCCAGTTCTAGCGACGTCTAACCTCGCAGGCTGTCTTGTTCTTTGGATGGTAGGATCTACACGATCCCTCTGTGGCGGTCATTGAGAAATTCAAGACTGGGCCCAAGAGGAGAAGGAAACTCAGCAGAGCCTGGAAAGCCCAGTGATGGAAGCGGGGCCTCACTGAGAAGTGTCCAGGCACGGGCTTGGTTCATTGAGGTCAGAATGTATGTATTTCAACCGGTGGCACCAAGAACATCTCCAGATAAAGCTCAGTATTGCTACTGTGTTATCTCCCCATTCCTTGAGAGTGTCGTAGAACTGAGTGTCACAGAAACCGTGGATGGGAAAGATGGGGTGAACTTATCCCCGTCAGTCTATTAGTCTGTGGGGTTTTCTTTTCTGTAAGTTCTTTTCTTTATCTTTAGCATGGGGAAATGCTTCCACTGTGTATTATTGTACGGGGGTGTGCTGGAGAGGTGGCTTTTGATGGGAAGTGCCCCCTTGATAGATCAAAGAGGATGACAGTCACCTCAGCCTAGAGCAATAAGGTGTCAAAAATCTCCTCAGCTCTTCTGGGGGGCATTCCAACTCTGTGCTCTGTGATGGGGCAATCAGAGTACAGATAAGAGGAAATGCAGAGGCAATCTGTGTGGACAAAGGGCTTTTGATCAGAGATAGCACCTAGCAACTGATCTGCACCCCTCTGACAAGTAAATAATGCCAGGACCAGACTGCTGAATTGTTTAATGTATAACCTCCTAAAGCAAAGAACCTGAAAAGATTCTTTATGACCATTGACACTAAAATAGGTATGCTTGTTATTAAGTGTTGTGGGAGAGAGGAATATTCTTTAAAATGATTCTAAAGAGGTAGAGAAACTATACGTCAAAACAGCAAGGTGTTTAAAGAGATAATTTTATGGCAACAGATTTATATCACACTGATTGGTCTTATTTCTTTCATTTGAACCGTATTCATAACTCTGAATCTTTTTGATGTTTTCCCAGATACAACAACCTTTTTTGTTATTATTTTCTGGAAATGGTCTTAAATCAACAAAAACCTATATTAAAATGACAGAATTTAATTTCTCCCATTTTCTGTGTGCTGTATATCAGGTTTCTCCTCAAACTATCTGGAGCGCAAAGCTAGGTCTTAAAATTCCCAATTCATCACAAAACCATGCAAGAGAAACGAAGTACTAGAAATATGGAAGTAAAAGAGTTGTTGTTGTTAGGTGCCGTCGAGTCGGTATCCGCCGACTCATAGCGACCCTCTGCACAACAGGGGAAACACTATTGTCAGTGCTTCTCTGCTGTTCATAGGGTTTTCAATGGCAGATTGAATTTTGGGAGGGGGTTGCCAGGTCCTTCTCCCAAGCCTACAGCACCTTGGTGTTCCCAGGCGGTCTCCCATCCAGGTACTAACCAGGCCCGACCCTGCTTAGCTTCCGAGATCTGACAGGATCGGATGCCACAGGGCTACAGCTGCAGGCGGAAGTAAAAGAACAGGTATACAAAGTGCAAGCACCAGTAATTTTAATTGCTGGATTCCACAGATCTTAAGCCACTCTGTCAAACTGGTCTAAATGTTTCTAAATGCTTATTCTCAATTGCAGGATCTGTATTTTTAGGGAGGTACCGGGTTTGGAGACACTTCGAGCACTGAGAAATGCAATCTGTGTTACAAACTCTTAGTCCCATCTCCCCCTCTCTGCCCACCACCTGTCACTGTAGACCCTTTAACACCAGTGAGGCCCACCCCTGCATCATGGGAATCGCAGTCTGATACTAAATTTGCAATTTTGTCGGAGCTTCTTTTATTAAATGTTTGGTTTTCAATGTAAAATAATCAATTTGGTAATTTAAAGTACCTTTTATTTCCTAATTTCTTGTTCTAGAATGATTTTTTGTTGTATAGTTTTCATCATACACTCTAGTTTGAATTCTGAGTCTTTCTTTTAGAAAATTGTGCTTGGAAATTCTTTCATTGTCTTTTCTTTATGGATTTCTTTTTCTGTTGTTCAATAAGAAAAATACTCTTTCCTCTTTTCCTAGGCTGCTAAACTCCATTTCTTTTCTTTATTTCACTGTTATTTTGAATTCTTACGTTGTTGCCAAAGGGTATAATTATATCACTCAGATGATTATTGATTCATTTAATAAATGTATAGCCTGTTTTCTATGTGGTAAAGTTGAATATAGAGCGACTAGATCCCACATGGATGGATCTCTTAGAGACTTCTATTTTATTAACCTATAAAATTGGAATAAAATGATCAGCTGATTAAATTTCAGATGAAACACCACAATCATGTCTCTGCCTCGTGACATATTATGACCTCCAGCCCTAGTTCAGGTTTACTCGGATTGCATGGGAGTGTTACAAGGGGTAATACAACTTTATTAGTGAAGAAGTATGATGCCATTTCTGCCCTCTAATTTACCAAGCTATCACCATTGCAGGAAGAAATTATAAAACTTTGACAGTCTTTTGCTTCAGCGTGGTCAATGAGTTATTACCCAGCTGTGTGTGCCCTCCTCAGAGCTTGCAAATTGATTTTTGGATGATTTGTTCCAGTTTTTCCAGGTAAGGAAAATAAGCTGACGCCTGTAGTTCCAGGGTCATTGTTCATGCCATGTTTAAATATAGACAATACATTGCCCTTTGGAAGTCCTCTGGTGCCTCCCCTGTGTCCTCCAGGAGTTCTTAATCACAGTAGCTGGTGGCTTTATGGATATTTCAGCCAGTTCCTCAGAGTATGATGTGGGAGGTTGTTTGTCCTATAAATTTGAACAAATCTACTCTTTTTTAAAGTAGGAGATAGCAGATAGCCAGCTTAATTAACAAGTTAGAGATAACCATTTAATTATAGGAGTCTATCTGGCTCAGCTGGGTTGGGATTTGGCTCAGTTGGTAGAGCGCCGCTCTATAATCTCTGAGGTTCCGAGTTTGATTCCCAGCACTGCAAAAATGGGAGAAGGACGTGGCAACCCACTCCCAAGGCAATCCTGAAACAATCAGACATTGAAAACCCTATAAGGGTCGCTATGAGTTGGATACAACTTGACCGCACCTAACAACAACATCTGGTTCTACTAAAAGAATATCAAACAGATTTTGAAGGAAAGGCCCCATAAGATTTCATTTCTATTTGTTCTTCTATGCATAGAAAACTGCATTCAAATCGTGGTGTGTGAACCTTGTGCCCCCTCCCACAGTGGATGCAAAAATAATAATGATAATAATAACACCACTTGTTGCTTTTACCAAAATTTCAAGCCAAATTGCAAATCCACGTGACTCTGAGGGAGGTCCAGGGACCAGCTGTATGTCCTCCCGCATTCAGTGTAAACTCAAGCCAGATTCCCTTTTGCTTGGTCCTGTGAGGACCAATCTAATGAAGCGATGGGACCTTCAGGCAGCCCTGCGTGTTTACAAGGCATTTCAAGGTGATCATAACAGCACTACACTGATAAGGAGCCCAAGAGATGGGGACTTCAGGTCCAGTTTCATGTAACTGTGTTTCCTGGTAAGGACTCCTGAATGAAATAGATGTTCAACTAGTTATCTGGCAAGCTCAATTTATGGGTTAATTTGCTTATAAAATATTTAGGGAAAGAATATCTGTTTCCAGAAGTATATAGACATTTACGTACATAAATCTGGTTACTTGGAGCAGATAAAGTTGCAAGACTCTTCCTATCTCTACGTGTCTGGGAGAAAAGGAATGCTTATTTCCTAGGCTTTCAAAACCATCTGGAGTGGAGTGGGTGGGAAGACTACATTTACTGAATGAAGTTCTAAATCTCTCTGAGGAAGCCAACCTTCCGCCCTGTTTTCATAGCAAAAAGTGACAGGTGGATTGCGGGTTCAATACAGACTTCTTTGCCTGCTGCTGTAGCCCTGTGGCATCCGATCCTGTGAGATCTCTGGAGTTAAGCAGGGTCGCGCCTGGTTAGTCCTTGAATGGGAGACCACCTGGGAATACCAGGTTCTGTAGGCTTGGGAGACGGACCTGACAACCTACTCTCAAAAAACAATCAGCCATTGAAAACCCTATGAATAGCAGAGAAGCCCCGACAATAGCGTCTCGCCTGTTGTACACAGGGTTGCCATGAGTCAGACGCCAACTTGACGGCACCTAACGATAACGACGACCACAGACTTCTTTAACAGGAAATAGCAAACACCACTTCTGTAGTGCCCTTGTGGGCCAACTGAGTGCCTCACTGATAATGGGTTCCTACTCACATCCAAGGGCTGGGATTTAGCTCAATTGGTAGAGTGCTGCGCTGCAGTCTCTGAGGTCCCAAGTTCAATTCCCAGCAGCGCAAAAATGGGAGAAGGACCTGGCAATCCACTCCCAAGGAAATCCCAAAACAGTCTGCCATTGACAACCCTATGAGGGTCGCTATGGGTCAGTATATATGAGTCGGATACTGACTCTACAGCACCTAACAACAACAACAGCAACAACAACAACTCACATCCAAAAGAGGGGCGTTTGGTCTGTGGGGATGCATCCATTTTGCCCAAGTGCCTGATTCAGCAACCTGGGCCACTGTTCTACTTCAGTGTGCGGAGAGAGTTAAGGTAATGAGGGCTGAGGGCTTGGGGCTTCACCTATTCACTGTTCCTTCATCAGAGCGGACAGGAGAACCTTCTTTGTCCCACCACATATTTTGTTTCCTTTGGCTTCACAGAAGGGCTGGGGTTTAGCTCAGTGGGTAGAGCGCTGCTCTGTGCACTTGAAGCATGGGTGCAATCCCCAGCACCCCCAAAATGGGAGAAGGACCTGACAGCGCACTCCAGAAACAATCCTTCATCAAAAACCCTATGAATATCAGAGAAGCACTGGCACAGTGCTGGGCATGGCATAGTGTGGGAGAGTGTTTCCTTCTGTTGTACATAGGGTTGCTATGAGTTGGACTTGGTGGCACTTAACAAACAAATAAGAAACATATGTATTTACCTGACCACGAATGATATACATTCTAGCTTTTAACATGACCATTACTGGTTAAAACGCCACAAACTCACTTTTGTAAAACCCGTGTTTAGCTCAGTTGGTAGAGCACTGCACTGCAGTCTCTGAGGTCCCGAGTTCGATTCCCAGCACTGCAAAAATGGGAGAAGGACATGGGATTCCACTCCCAAGGCAATCCTGAAACAGTCAGCCATGGAAAACCCTATGAGGGTCTCTATGAGTTGGATACCGACTCAAAGGCACCTAACAACAACAACAACACATGTACAGAAAACACAGGACTACAACTTGATAGCGGTTTTATTAAGAGTGCAGTTGCCGCAGTTGGAAAATGTATAGGCATTAGCTTTGTGTCACCAAGGGAATTTGATCCTCAACTAAAAGCAAAAAGAAATAGAAGAATAATAGTAACAGAGGGAAGGAGAGAGGGAGAGAGAGAGGCAAGACTTGTTTCATCTTTTATCCAGTTGCACTGAAGAGCAGCGGGCACCTGACAGGCCTTGAACTGAGGATGACCTGCAGAGCCAGCAGTAAGCAGCCTCTCACTCTATCATTTAATGACCCTCACATACTTCTATCAAGGTGTCTGAGGCAGTTTTCCTCTTTCGTACAGATCTCATGGTAACCTTTGCTCCCTGGTGGTTTAAATCACATTCTTAAGGGATTAAACTGTTATGACAAAAGAAGAATGTTTAGATATTGTGCTTTGCCGCTCAAAATTTGTCAGATTAGAACCTGTGTGTTTTATAATCTTTAGATCAAAGACGCTCTCCATCAAAGCTTTGTGTCCACTACAATATTTCCCCAACCTTTGTTGAACCTGAATTGTTTTGGATTATCTCGCCTTGGGTTCACTGAATATGCCTAGGCTAATGGGAAGGGAAAAGCTTTCTTCCAAGTATGTTAAGCACTTCGCAGGCACGGGACGCGGGGGCTAAGCACCAGGTCTTAGCGTGGAAAGTGGCGCAGGCTGGCTTGACAGTCTTTTCAACTCTGGTTTTATATGAGATGCTTTTTGAGATTAGTATGACAGATACAACCCTATAGGGCAACCGTTTATCTTCCATTAAGAACACTGCTTACTTTCTTTAACCGGCTGACCGGGGAGAGCCCTGTAAAGGGGACTTTTTATAGAGTTTTTACATCTCGATGGATTAGGTATCATTACTCCGTTGGAAAAAGAACAGTTCAATTTTCTCCAGAGAATGGCTTGTCAGAGTGGAGCAGTTTGTCTTTATCCATCTCTAAATCCAGCAATCATGTTTCCCAAACAGGCACAAAGCAATGATCACTCAAAGTTCAAATTGCCAATTAGTTTAGAATCTGCTCCCTGAATTCCTTTATTGTTGCACTGAGAGGAAGCTAGGGAGGAGAGCAAAGGGCCAAGGTGGTGATGTATATTATAAATATCTGTATGCTAAATGAAAACATTCAATGAAATCTTTCTTTTTATGGAAGAGATATTGAGAATTCTGTTTACGGATGAATGAAAGAGTTTTAAGGAAAACCAAAACATTATGTGCTTTAAAAACTACCTTTTTTGGCATAAATGAAAAAAAAATTGCAAGGGTGTAGCATGTGGAAGGCTGAGATTTAGCTCAGTTGGTAGAGCACTGCTCTGCAGTATCTGAGGTCCCAAGTTTGATTCCCAGCACCACAAAAATGGCAGAAGAATGTGGCAACCCACTCCCGAGGCAATCCCCAAACAATCTGCTATTGAAAACCCTATAAGGGTCACTGAGTCGGACACAACTCGACGGCACCTAACAACAACAACAACAAGCATGTGGAAAAATAATTCAGTTGCATTTATTTCTACCCTTAACATGCCTCTCGTTCAAATATCACAAAGTATTTAATATACCCTGTTAATGAGGTGAATGGCTAAGCATTATATTCAGCAAAGCACAAGATTACAAACAGGAATGCTGTCACTTCTTTAGACCATCACCTTCATTACAACATACTGATGTCTTTATCAAACGGGTTACAAGGGCTTAGTGTTGAAAGGACGCTCTCCTTGCATGTGTTGTGTTGCCTGGAGAACTGTGTCCAGCCCATGAAACTCACAGAAGGAATTTCTTTCTATTTCTTACAATAGTTTAGAACAGTTGTAATTCATTTGAGCACTGCTTTGCTTATAACTCAGGAGTGCTGTTACCTCCTGCCCCTGACCAGTTCCTCCCACCTACTGTTTGCTAGAGCACTTCAGCCTAGGTTTGTGGGCTAGCTCGAGCACGTGCAGGAGCTCATAGCACACACTTTCTGTCTAACTTCACACTTGTTGTTGTTGTTAGGTGCCGTCGAGTTGTGGCCGATTCATAGTGACCCTCACAGGGTTTTCAATGGCTGACTGTTTCAGGATTGCCTTGGGAGTGGGTTGCCACGTCCTTCTCCCATTTTTGTAGTGCTGGGAATCGAAGTCAGGACCTCTGAGACTGCAGAGCAGCACTCTACCAACTGAGCGAAATCCCAGCCCAACTTCACACTAGGTTCACTTTTTCTTCCCTTCTTTCCCTTCCCTTCCCTTCCTTCCCTCTTCTAATTCCTTCCCACCAGAATCTCCATTTCCTCTGACAGTGTTATTAGACTTGCCCTCTACCCCCCCACCCCCAATATACACTCTGTTCCAAATCGTCAGTTCTTTTGGGATGGGGGCTATGGAGGACTCTGTTGTCACCATCTGCCTCTACCCCTGGGTGGTACTTCCAAGGTGCTGTTTCAGAGCCCGCTGCTCTAGGTGTGACTCCCTACTTTATGAGAGGTGGTCAGGATTGGACCAGTAGCTCTGGTCTTCATGGTTTGCTTCTCCAGCGTGGAACTTCCACCCTGCGAGGAAGGTGGCGTGAACAACTATCTCAGCTGGCTGCACTCAAGGTAAAGCTACAGCCCACAGCTGATGGAGAGGGGAGACCTTGGACATCTCAGCTCCTTCTTCAGAAAGGTTGTTGTTGTTAGGTGCCGTCGAGTCGGTATCCGACTCATAGCGACCCTCATAGGGTTTTCAATGGCAGACTGTTTCGGGATTGCCTTGGGAGTGGATTGCCAGGTCCTTCTCCCGTTTTTGCGGCGCTGGGAATTGAACTCGGGACCTCAGAGACTGCAGCGCAGCGCTCTACCAACTGAGCTAAATCCCAGCCCTCTTCAGAAAGGAGCCTCTGCAAAAATAGAGCTGGAGGAAAGAAGATGGCGCAGCCCGTCTCTTCTGAGAACACACCATAGCCCTGGATGGGGACTGGGAGGAGAAGGAGCTTTGCCCACCCTGGGGTGGGGCTTCCATCAGAATGAGCAGGGAACCATGGAGGGAGGGGTCCCTGCCTCTGAGGCCACAGGCTGTCAGCACGCTTCCTGACACTTGGTAGACACTGCTGGAAAAAGAGTCTCTCTATAATAATACCATCCTTAGCTTTTTTTTCTTTTATTATGATCTGACCTTTGCATAGGATTTTTTCCTTCTTATAATTTTGATTCAGCTCCCACATTTGAGTGAGAATATGTGGTGTTTCTCTTTCTGAGCTTATGTTCGTTCACTTAAAATAATTTTCTCTAATTTATTATAGATGGTCTAGAAAAATGCATGTACTAGTTCTGACAAGGTAAAAAGAAAGTTCACGGCATGAAAAGTTTCTATCTTAAACAGAACTGGAACGCAAGGATATATAGAAAAATATCACCATAAAAAGACAAGTAAATGGTAGAGAAGTCTTTGATGGGGGAGTGGGATGGGGGAGAAGCGTACAAGAGGGTAAGGGGTAACCTGTATAAATAATGTACAACAAAATGCATATATGGAAATGTCACAATGAAAAGCATGTCAGAATGAATCACATTAAGGTGTACATTAAAAACTTTCCAATTTAAAAAAAAAAGGAAAAGCAAAAGAGTCTCTCTGTTTGTGTAGGTTCTTAGTGATTTTCAGAGTCTCAGTTGAAAGGTCTTATGTGTATGTTTAGCAATTTTTACCTGTTATAGTCTCCCTCCTGGAAAAAGACCTTTTTAAGCTCTCTGCCTTTCCAGATGTGTCTCCTCTGACTTTTTTTTCCAGCTAACTTCATTGATGACTCCTTTAGACTGAGGTCAGTCATGGCTGGGGTGGAGTCTTTCTGTTAGATTCTGGGTTACCCTGATGTTCAGCTGATTTTCCATTTCGATCACGTGCTTATCATTTCCCTGTGTCATGTAGCCTTGCATTTATCCACATTCTATTTCATTGTGGTTTTACAGAATCGCATTTCACATTGATATGGTAATCTTTTATTTTCTATCCATATTTTATAGAGTAAGTATTCAAGACTCTGCCTCATGTTGCATGCAAGGAATCCTAAGAAGTAACTCTTTCCAACAGTCAACATAATAATGCATTAGCTTCTAAATATATCTTAACATTTGATTATCAGTTTCCCTATCCCTCCATATAGATCGTTCATATGGAAATTGAATATCAGTAGTCCCAAAGTTATCATTATAGTACACTCCAAGTAGATGTTGAACTACTAACTAACATCTTTGGAATATGATATGTAAGCAAAATGCTGAACCACATTTCCTAAGCATGGAGGGATCATACCACACAGTCTTACCTAGGAAGCCTAATGATAATGTTGCAGAGGTCATCATACAAAACCTTATCTATTGTTCCCTTCTAGCTGGGTGGTCTGCCAGTCTTTCAGAGGAAGAAGATGTATTCACTTGCAGCATTTAGTTTTCACAAAGCCTTTGGTTGTTCCGTGGTGGGGAGCTCCTGTCGTGTTATAGATCGACTGACAATGTCTGTAACTGTGCCCCTAGGTATGCAGAGGACACGCTGTGCTGATGGAAAGAGAGAGAACTTTCGGGGGTGATAAGACCACTATTCACCTGTGGCTGTGGCCAGGGGTGCCTCCTCTTTTTATTTCTATATGTATCTAGGATATCATAAGCATTCAGTAGATTGATAGAGTAAATATATTCTGATGACCAGTTTTCAAAAATATTCAGTTCCTATTTACATTAAGATATTTATTAAATTTGCCCTTCTCAGTTCCCTTCTGTGTCAACATCATATTTATGATCAAGCATTCTATAAATTACTGCATTCTGTGTATTATTGATATGATAAGATTATAAATTTTCAATTTTTTCCTCTTATACCTCTCTAGCTTACAGATTCCATTGCTCTCTCAGCCTTTTATGAATTCTACGCACACACACACACACACACACACACACACACACACACACACGCTGCTGCTCCTCTCTTTTCTCCTATGTCTGTGGCAGGTATGTTTATTGTCTGTGAAGACCCTCAGAAGGTAAACCTAAAGGCTTTGCTCCCCTTCCACTCCTGGTGGTGCCCTTCAGCTTTTATTTCAGAGGCCAGCCCAGAACTACGTAGCAACAGCAATGAACTTCAGCTACACAAGGAGGTACAGGGCAAGAAACTGCTCTGCGGCCTGTGAAAATGTTTTAACAAGGCATCAAAATTCATCATTGTCATGAAATTATGAGGGACAAGCTTTCTTGTGTTATTACAGTCGTACCTGAAAGGAAGGTGGCCCTTGGGTATAGAAGGACCTTGAATGTCACTCTTGGAGTTTGGCTTTCATTTGGGAGATGAAGTAAGGAAAACCACTTTCGTAGAAGTAGAAGGTGTCACCTTGGCTATACTTGGTGCAGATGACACTAATATCCAGAAGAGCTGGATGGCGGGCCAGGGAGGCAGAAGACGGATGATGAGAAGGTAAAATGAGGAGCTGGTCATGATGGCCTTGGACAGATAATCTGGGTCCTGTAGAAATGGGGGCAAATTTCTATGCTCGAACTCCCCAGTGTCAGGGAGACCTAGAGGCACCTCACTGGGTTTCCACAAAAGCCAAAGAACTGAGGAGGTTCTGGGCTTCCTCCTTTGGATGAACAGGTTTGTGGAGATCACACAAATTAAAACACGGACCTCTGGAGTTTGAGGAATTTTTGTGCAGAACGTAATCTCATTTGATGAGGAGTTTGATGTGCCTGTTGCTTGTCTATGTTGTTGTTGTTGTTAGGTGCCATCAAGTTGGTATCTGACTCATAGCGACCCTCATGGGGTTTTCAATGGCTGTTTCGGGATTGCCTTGGGAGTGGATTGCCAGGTCCTTCTCCCATTTTTGCGGTGCTGGGAATTGAACTCGGGATCTCAGAGACTGCAGCACTCTACCAACTGAGCTAAATCAGTGCCCTACCAACTGAGCTAAATCCCAGCACACATGTCTATGAGGATGAAGTTAGGCAGACCTTAACAATATGCTTTTTGGAGATGAAAAGAGAATTGGTGACTGGAGAAATAAATGGAGAGTCATCACAGATGTAGCCATGGGAGCCGCAGGGTGGAAGCTACCCGGCAAGAAGACGGAGGAGGATGATAAGGGGTAAAGAATTTAAGTAAAGCAGTTACTAGTGGCAAACAATGGAAGACAATCTGATCAACGGAACTGTAGACAGAGACCCAGGAGGAGATGAAGATGATGTTGTTCAGATGTCCAGTGGAGAATTTCCAGAAGGAAGGGCAAATGGTGAGGGTGGAAGAGCGGCAAGGAGACGCAACACCAGAGTGAACCTGAGCGACCCCAGTGCAAACAAAGCTGGGATGGGAAGTCAGACTGCTGGATGAGAGATAAAGGGAAGTAGAGGAAACGGAGACAGCGCAGAATTTTTATCATAGATATGATGACGTGAACGGGCAGAAGAAGAAAGGGGAAAGCAGTAGGAGAATCTCTCTAAGTAAAACCAGCTGGAGATGCCTCCGTTCACCTCATCTGCAGATCTTCTCAGCCCCGACCCTATTGGGCTTCAGTTTCTGCTCTCCTCACTGTCAGCCTTATGAACGGCTGGAAGCTGTGTGGAATGGAGATGGTCCTTTCTGCGCAGGTCTGTAGGCTCCCCAGCTCCGGGAATTCCAGGTTTGAAATCCGACTGTGTTATCCATGGCATGCTGCTCATACACAGTACAAGCCAGAATTCTCAGATCCAGTTCAGGCTTCTGCCTTGGATTAATTGTCCTATAGAAAAATGCTTTGATTTCCAAGGCTTTTTTAGAATAGAATTCTCTACATCTGCTGGGCGCGGTGGCGCACACCTGTAATCCCTGCAGCTCGGGAGGCGGAGGCAGGAGGATCGCAAGTTCGAGACCAGAGGCAGACTGCTTAACTTAGGGAGACCCTGTCTCAAAAAGCCAAAAAAATGGGCTGAGGGTGCAGCTCAGTGGTCCAGCACTTGCAGAGCATGCAGGCGCAAGGCCCTGGGTTCAACCCCCAGTACCGCAAAAAAAAAAGAAAGAAAGAAAGAAAGAAAGAAAGAAAGAAAGAAAAAGAAAGAAAGAAAGAGAATTGTCTACGACTTGATGCTATCTGCATAGTATTCAGTTTACTTCTTCCTCCTCATGGGGACGTTTTTCTGTCCCTGTCCTCCCAAGCTTTGTCCTACCACCTCAGTTAATTCTTGTCACTTTCCATGTAATATTTCGTAGATTTAGAGTGGGTCCAATTAGGAAAAGAAGTTAACATTTTAATTTATGATGTTTGAAATAATCAAACATGGGTTTCTATGCTCTGTGAATTAAAATCCCATCAGCTGTGGTTAGAGAAGAAATCAGAATCTGGAGCAGTCTGGAGATCCTCATTGCTGGTGAAGGACTCGTTCCAGCTCCATGCTAGCCCTGGACTCTGGGTCCCATGGACATGTCCTGGCCTGGCACAGTCTCATGGCCAGCGTCATAGCATCTCTTCTCTGGGACTCAGTTTGTCCCCATGCTGCCTAAATCATGGAATTCATGTCAGGTACTATTAATATAGGGGCTGGGATTTAGCTCAGTTGGTAGAGGGCTGTGCTGCAGTCTCTGAGGTCCTGAGTTCAATTCCCAGCACTGCAAAAATGGGAGAAGGACCTGACAATCCACCCCCAAGGCAATCCCGAAACAGTCAGCCATTGAAAACCCTGTGAAGATGGCTATGAGTCGGATACCGACTCGATGGCACACAACAACAACAACAACTATTATTATCACTGAGATTTTTAGTGAAGGTTTCACTTTTATGCATGTTGGATCTATTTCTGCCTCATTTTAAACCTCTTTGCCTGCAATATGCGATGTGAAACAGAAGCATCTTAACACTTCCGTACTCAAGGAGTGCTCTGTGGTCTCTGTGCATTGACAGCATCTGGGAACTTGTTAGAAGTGCAGAGTTTCATCTGATCCCAGCCGAGCATGCCCATCTTAACAGTATCTCCAGAGGAGTCTTACCTTCAAGAAGCAGGTGTTTTAACAGCCTAGGCCACTAACCATACCTAAAGGGGCAGTGCGCAGAGGTGGAAAAATGCATTAGGATTGCAATCAGATTCACTCCATCACCCAATCCTCAAGTTTCTCAAGGGAAAATAGGTTCTAGTTAAGAATCAACACATTACATTTAAGAATACCTAATGCTTTATGGGATTTAGCTCAGTTGGTAGAGAACTGCTCTGCAGTCTCTGAGGTCCTGAGATCGATTCTGAGCACTGCAAAAGTGGGAGAAGGACGTGGCAATCCACTCCCGAGGCAATCCCACAACAATCAGCCATTTGAAAACCCTTTGAGGGTTGCTATGAGTCGGATATGACTCGGTGGCACCTAACAACGACAACAATGCTTTATAGATGGATGGCTGTTGGCTCTTAACCAGATGCCCAAGTTGTCATCTTTAAAGCCTTTTAAGAAAGGGATGAAAATTGGAGAAAGTTGGAACCTACCTCAGGCATCGATGACCCCTTTCCTTTTTAGCCCTCTGTGTTCCTCTTCTGACCCCGACTCCTCGAATCGCCCTGAGAATCTGCATTGTGATTGTTCCTTTGGGGAGCGGGCTGCCAGCCCATCTCCCACTTTTGCAGGCTGGGGATCCAACCTGTGTTCTCAGAGAGGGCTGATCAGCCCTCTACCAACTGAGCCAAACCCCAGCCCAACAACCTGTGTTAATAAAGACAAGTCCTCCATGACACTCCCTGCCTCAGCTCCCCTTTCTCACATGAGCTATGCGCAAATCACTGTGCAAACTCATCTTCTTCGCCTCAGTCCGAGTGTGTATCACGAGTTCCCACTGAGAGTCCTTCTCATTTGCTACCATCGTCAAATCCAGCCCTGGTTTCCTCCCACCTGACACCGTGTCCTCCTCCCTTGATGCTGTGGGCACCTAGTCGCTCTCTTCCAGCCCTGCAGACCCGGCTTATAGGTTTTAGGTTCTTAGGAGGATTGAATGCAGAACCTGAGGCCGTTTTCCCTCCTCCTTGTGATCTCTGCCCCCCCCCTCGCCGCTGGGGGCATCTGCCTACTCAGAAGCAGGTTTCGTGGGTTGAGTGGCAGTGGCGTTTCCAGGAGTGCGGACAGGCTCAGGTCAGCAGGACCAGGACCTGAGACTGCCACCCACAGTCTTCTGGGCCCTGATTCTCCCCATCACCCACACTCCCGCCCCTCCTGGGCACTCACGGGGCCCTGTGGTCTCCTCCTACTACACTGCCAGATAGACTAAGACCAGAGGCGCCGGCCCAATGGCGCTGCTTCCCTTCCTGTATGTACTTGGGATGATTTCACAGCTGAATTTTAGCATTTCATGCTACATTTTACAACTTGACATTCAATACTCTGGCTCGGTCTTCATAGGCAAACTGTTCTTTCTTGAACGAAAATAAAATGGGTTACCATCTAGCATGCACTAAGGAATGGAAAATGGGAAAATTCAGTCAGGTGAGCGTTTTTAATGAGATGATCTCACTGTGAACACTGGGTATCAAAATAAGCCCACGAAAACCTGTACAAACCAGATCACCAGAGGAATGTTGATATGTAATTTCCAATCCAATTTAGAATAAAAAAGGTAACTCACCATCTGTATTGCAATGGAAGAACTTCTTAAACATGAAATCAAATGGAATAAATACTAGAATGTTCCCATTTTCGTGACTCTCTAATTTTGTGGCAGTGGCAGCATTTTTAGATCTAATAAACTTTTTGGCAAATATTGCAGTGCTCACTTCATAAAATAAAGCAAACAAAAAAGCGTGTCCTGACTTGGGCTACAAAATACTAATGAGGGCATGGTTTGTTGGCTGACCAAATGCTTTGGAGATCAGAAATGAGTTATAGGAAACAGGTATGACTGGAATCCTCTGGAACCCTCTCCTTTGCTTTGAGAGGAAAGTGGGCGTTCATAATCAAGGGGATTTAGGCATCTCTCCTCGAGGGAAGCTAGAAATGGAGTTCAAGCACTGTGGGGGTTTTCATGTTTGAGTAGATAAAGCCAATTTCTCCTGATAGCTGTGGCCGCCTTGTTGTTGTTAGGTGCCATTGAATCAAGTCTGACTCATAGTCACTTTGCATACAACAGAATGGAACACTACTTGGCACTTCATAGGGCTTTTGACAGCTGATCGTTTCAGAAGTGAGCCAGGTCCTTCTCCCACGTTTATGGTGCTGGGGATGGAATCCAGGGCCTCTGAGTGCACAGAGCAAGCACCTTACCAACTAAGCTAAACCCCCACTGGTTGCTGCCTTAGGGAATGATACAACCAGAGAATGTTGTTGTTGTTAGGTGCCGTTGAGTCAGATCTGACTCATACCGACCCGCAAGGGGTTTTCAATGGCTGATTACTTGGAGATTGCTTTGGAAGTGGATTGCCACAGCCTTCTCCTGTGTTTGCAGTGCTGGGGATCGGACCTGGGTCCTCAGAGAGTGCAGAGTGGCACTCTACCAACTGAGCTAAACCCCAGCAAAATCAGAGAATTGGATTTTCTAAAAGATGCAGTTAATTATTTTCCTCAATTTCAGCTAAAGTCAATGTATAGCTGAAGTGTTTTGTTTTCTTTCTTTGAGCAGAGGTATCAAGTTTACACATAGCAGCAACTGTTCCCTTTTAAGCTCCCCAAATTGCAACATAGGATTGGTCAGAATACCTTGGCTACAATTGTCCAATACTTGGTTAGCTTCTCTTGGGATTCTGTGATCGATGATCATCTTGTTGGTCATCTGCCCCCTAAGCCTTACTATGCTTATACATTCTTAAAGACCAGATAAGAATTAGAGAATTTTCACTACAACTGGATTTCCCCTGGAGAAATTAACACATGCTAAGAGAATTAGTCATTTTCCAATTCATGCATTCACTCACTGGTTAAGGTGAATGCCCTATCTATCGGGTATTAGTTCAGGGCTTGCGGTGGAAATTGGTTACTGACTCAAAGAGTGGTGGGTGTTGCTTTGTCATTCTGTGTTTTAGAAATCATTGTTATTGTATTTGCATTTCTCATTCTCCAATTACCATCTCTGAGTATTTGCCATCGTTATCATGCAGGGGCATCTTTTCTAACAATGGTCCTCGTCCGTTCTCTTGAGCCTCTATGGGTTGCTAGACAGTGTGTTTACTGAGGGGCTCTATCTGGTGGTTGTATAGACTTGAGACAGAGAATTGCAGCAACACTTAGATGATTCTAATCTTAATGTTGACAGATGTGACATACTTGTAATATATTTTTATACATACATTATAAATACAGACACATATATCTGTATTTATGTCATTATATTTTTATGACTTTAAAAGCTATAAATATTTAATGCAACATTTAGTAAGATCTCTTTGAAAGTGAACATAATGCTCTATTGGAAGGGTGACAATTGTAGCCCATATCAACACTAGTCATGTTTTCTTTTTCTCACTTAGAACCTAAAAAACTCAAAAAAGAATGAGCAACCAAAGCTAAAAATAGCAAAGCTTATTATGTTTATTCCTTTAAGAAATAAATAAAACATAAGCTTACTTAATTAAAAGCTTTAAACCATGCAATATTTATAGTAAAAATAATATGTAAAATTCATTGACCCTAGTTAGATGAAGGTGTTTTGTTATCGGTTGGTAAAATTCTAAATTCACATCATTGGAATATATGAAACATAAATGTAGAATCTGTGAACATTTAATTCCCTGTTAACGTGATTAAGATACTATAATACCAACCAACTCTTCCAAGGTGATGTCTATAAACGTAGGGCTCCAGTCCACTGAGCACTTGACTCTTTAGAAGTTTTTTGCTGTAATGTCTTTGACTATCATCTTAGCTCCAGACATTTATGTAAGATGCAAAAGCATTAAAAAGCATTTCACCCAACAGTTTCAAAATGCTCCTTGCCTGATGTTACTTGGAAACCACTATGAAGTGCTGTTTAGATAAGGGAACCCCACTATCTGCAAGCCTGACCTTAAGCTGGGGCTGATTTGATTAAATGGCATTAGCTTGTAGGCAATAAATAATCTCAGCGCTAAGGAAACTATCTCAGGCTAGCCCTCAGATGAAGAACTGGACGAGCTAACATGTCAACGCCTTGCTCTTTCTTTGCCTCACTTCCTTCTCCTCACACCCAGCCCCTTACTGCTTGATTAAGAGACAAATAAGTTCTCTGTATCTCTAACAACCCAACAATGACCAACCAACCACCCAACAGCAGTCAAAACCTGCTCTGTTTAGTTTACAAATGTTACCTGGTTGGAAACACAGTTCTTTGGCCAGTGGATCTTAAGTTTAAATGTGTATTAGATTCGGGGAACCAGAAGAGTTTTGTTGAAGTAGATATCTGGGCCTCACCCCTAACTTCTGATATAGTAGTTGTGTCTGGGACCTAAGAATTTGCATTTCTAACAATGTTTGGGTGACGGTCATGCTGCTTATCCTTGGAGTATATTTTAAGGATCAGTGGTTCAGTTAATTTGGTGTTGCTGGGTTCTGCTTGGCAACAGTTTGATATCATCGTTTCAAAAGTATAGTGCTCTCTGCAAGGCTTATTTCTTCTTCCATCATTCCCAGAAATGAATCACAAAAATATCTTTCAAGAATTTGTGTACATTTGTGACACTGTTATAGGCTGTCAGATAACAAACATCCAGTTAAAGTCAACTTTAATATAAACTGCAAATAGATTTTAGTATATCTCAGGATAAAACTGTTAAATTTTGGAACCCTACATTTGAGTCATGGAGAGTTAATTCTTACCTTATTTGCTGTGTCTTCAAGTACAACTTTTTTTTTTCAATTAAGCACTGTCATTTAATGAAAATATGTGGGCATATGGCTATAGTCTATGGCTATATTAAGGTCTCCATGATTTCTGTAAAAGGCATATCAAAATTTAGGTAATTTGTGAGTTTAAATAATGATATTGCAAATTTGAGATGATCACTTTCAGTTAATTGGAAGGTCTAATTTTATTTCTTAAATGTCTTTTATAAACAGCTCCCTCCAACAAAGGCAGGTGCTACAGATTTGAATCAGCAAGCTGACTTAGCTTACATAAGGGGCTCGAATATACTACAGCTTTGTGGGATGCAAAAACCATTGTGGAGACCTGGAGATGCACACTGGTTGTAATTGGAAGTCACCGTGGGCCCTGGAGGAAGCCATGGTGTCTGTTTTCTAACTTGTGTAGGGGGTTTCAAGGGAGAAAGCCGGCACATTTGGTAAATATTAGACTTCAACCTTGAATTGAGGCTCCTTGATCACAGTCGAGTTGATGGATGACAATCCCAGTTACAAAGGTGTTGCCATGTGGATTTCAAAGGATGATTGAGTAGAGGGTCTTCTTTCCTATTGATGTAGAGCTTCTAATAATGTTGGTTGGAATTTCAGGACTTAGCCCACATCAGGCCTATGATTTCTGAGATGAATAAAAATCCTATCGCAAAGCTTGTGTTTTTATCTTCTTCCACTGCAAGAGAGCCGTTATAGTAGATAGAAACTGATTGTAGTGCTCTTTGGCACACACCTAGGTGTATCTTATTTTATCTAATAATGAGCTATTGTTAGAAAGCTAAGTAGTAGTCACAATTAATGCTGGTTTAATTGGCAAAGATGAGATTTCCCCTTGTACTTCCATTTTTCCAGGTACAGAGTCCACAGTGTGCTGTATGCCTTTTTGGATAAAAGCTAATAACTAGGTCCAGTATCTACTACTTTACAAATATCTTCTGACATTTTCCTCTAAGTTGTTGAAGGTTTTTTTTTTTTTTGGACTGAAAATTTGAGTAGCAATTGGGTTAAGAAATGTTTTCTACAAAGAGCTGTGGGAATGGGAAGGAAAATGATTCTGACTTTTTTTTATGTCTTGGTACTTATATGCAAGAAATAGCTTTTAGGAGAAGGCTCCTCAGAAAATAAGAATTTCAGCTTTCCAGGATTTCTTAGTAATCATACTTTAGCCTACAATTTACAAGAAAAAAAGGTGCCTCCAGCTTTTGGGATTGAAAGCTATTCAAGTGTTGTTTTGGAACATCTCTGTGGAAGGAACTTTGCCACTAGAAATGCTGGAAATGGAACAGTGTTTGTCACGCTGCTGTAGTCACACCTCAGCTACTCGAGTGTCCCCGTGCTTTTCAAATGTTTTTTGCAAGAAAACAACCATATATTTCTTGGGTAAAGAAAATCTCTTATTGCTGATCTGTTCAATAAAGAAGAGCTTAAAGGACAAGGAAAACCTTGGTATTTAAGAAGCCAGTTTTGTCTTTGATCTCTCTCAGAATCTGTTGCCTTCTGTGTTTTCTTAAACCCCCATCAACCGCACGTGACCAACCCCAAGTCGCCATTGACCGCCATATTGCTTAGCACTGCGGCTGGCCATTCCTTAGTCCTTATGTTTTTCCTGTCTCAGCAGCATTTGATAGAGATGATACTGTGCCTTAGACATCTTTCTTTTCTTGCTTCCCAAGGTCCTACATTGCATGGGCTGTTCCCATCTGCTCCTTTTCAGGCTTCTCTGCAGTCCTCTGTCTTCTGATCCTCTCCAAGTCTCAAATTCTACACTCCTCACTTAGTGCTCCCCCACTGGGTGGTCCTATCCTGGCTTAGGACTTTATCTTCCATTAGGTGTTTCCCAGATTTGTGTCTCTAATCTGGATTTCTCCCCATAGGCCCCAGAAGCTTCTTGACATTCCCACTTGACTACCATATTGAAAGTATCTAATGGGATCTGATAGTTGACCCTACTCCCAGCTCTACTCTCTCAAGTAACAGACTTTCTATTCTGTCACTTACTCAAATCTGATGCCATGGGACAGGCAGCTCTTGAGTGACCTCCATCTTTTTTCATTCCTTGGCCATTCTACTTGACAGATCATCTCAACTTCCATCCTCATATTTCATAATCATGCTTTGTCCTTAGCATTTAAAATTGCCTAGCATGTTACATGCACTCCACATGTCAACTAGGAACTGTGGCTAACAATAATACTTGCAAAATAAATATTTGTTGAATAAATGATAAATGGATAAATTACATTACAGAGAGCCTTTACTAAATTTAAGGGAGGTTGAAGCAGTTAAATAGAAATCTTCCCAGAGATCAGCAAAACCTTCCCTGTTCCCTCCAGATACTGGAGTTAGGAAAGGGAGTTGTTAAAGTCTAGAGGGCTATAGGAGGACATCGTAACAATTATAGAACAAAACACTTCACAGTAACCAGGAAATCTTTTCAGCTAACATGCCAGGATTTGATCTGTCTCTACTGAAATCAGAGAATCTTGTAAAAAATTTTTTCTGAACTTTTGCAATGTGTTTTCACAATCAGACTTTTAGAGAGAGCATGAATAGTAGAGAGGAGTCACTTTTAAACTGGCTCTTCAAGGGCACATGGAATTAGAAGCAATTAGGAGAAAGTGCTGAAACCACAGAAATACGGTAGTAGGGGAAATCTATACAAGTTAGAGACAACTTTGAGAGGGAGCTAGACTGAGTGTCCTTTACAATGAACACAGCCATTCCAGTGGAGGGCTTTGGCCAAGCTGTAGGACTGTGGAGAAGTAACGGTGGAATCAAAAGAAGGGACAATAAGGTTGAGGACTATATTGGCAGCTCCTCATTCCTTGTGGTTTGCCTCACATGTGCTCATCCTTCAGTATGTTGCTTACTAAGTCTATCCTGGTGTTCCAGTATTCTCAACTTTCTTGTCCTATAGATGCTCAGGTCAAAAAAAACATTTAAGGGGTTTTTACAAAGGAGCCCGTGGGCTGTGCACAGACATGTGTGAGCCTGTGAAGGCGAAGTCCCTTGCCAGTAGTTTGGTGAGTATGGATTAGCCTTAGTTAGTGCTGGGAAGCTGTTGTTCAGAGTTAGGCTGGAGAAAGTTTGGAAAGGAAGATAGGTGTGCTATGGTAATAGGCATTAGCTGCCACTCATATTTCCCTGCTCACTCAAAGATTCTTGGGGTCTCTCTTCTGCTTGTGTTCCCAAGGTCTCTTGCAACATAAGGTCTCTTTCCAGAATCGCTTTTATTGAATAGTTGTTGTTGTTGTCAGGTACCGTCGAGTCGTGTCCGACTCATAGCGACCCTTCTAAAATTTGCTGATGACCAGGGATATGGAGATCAAAACTTAGCTCTTTATCTCTTGGTCAAGGCCAAGGGCCCATTGCTATGAAGATGTTAGAAAAAGCTATCAAGGAAGGAACATGGGTTGTTCTTCAGAATTGTCACCTTGCCACCTCTTGGATGCCAACCCTTGAGAAAGTTTGTGAGGAGTTAAACCCAGAAACAACACATCCCGGGTTTCGACTTTGGCTGACAAGTTACCCATCTCCAGATTTCCCTGTGTCAGTACTGCAGAGTGGAGTGAAAATGACCAAGGAAGCACCAAGAGGTTTATTGAATAAGAGCATGGCAAATGGTTCCTGGATTTCAGCAGCGAAGAGAGGAAACTGCCAAACAGATGCTAAGGGAGAAGACATCGTATCTGCCAAGGAAGGGCATGGATCGATGAACTATGAATCTTGGTGAAAATCTTCAAAGCTGTCAAAGAAAGCAAAATAATAAAATATGGCCCAACCACTATGTACACATGAATGTTGTGTGAGAAACAACATCTTATTACCCAGGAACCCAATGTTGGGAAGAGTTCTTTAGAAGACCCATGAATATTTTTTCAACACTAAAATAATAATACCCTTGGACTATAATAATACCCTTGGACTAATTCCAATGTTTTTGTAAATTTGCTAACCTTGAAGCCTAAACAGCATAACTTACTTCTTCCCATCTTTACCCTCTATTTGTCTTCATCCAATCCCATCTGGCAATGGGATCTCCTCCTACCCTTCTCTATAAAGTCCCCTTAACTTCAATCAGTAATCAAATTTTTAAGCTTTGAAAGACATGATCTCACTAACATTATCAGTAATTGCATAAGGTCAACTCCCTAAAGCAGACTTTTCTAATTTCCACGTCTTCCTGCCGAGGAATCGCTTCCTCTGCCATGTTGTGTCGTAAGAACTCTGTACATCGAAGGTAAATGGCACAGATTTTTGTTGAATATTTAGAAGCATTTGTGAGGTATGTTGTTGCTGTTACTGCTGCCAATAGAGGGGAAAATAAGGTTTTTTTTTTTTACAGTAACAGCAGTATTACAAAGTTCATGGATAAATTTTCCTGTTGAAATATTTCTAAATTAATGTGTGACACTTCACTGGCTATCACTTTGAACACAGCTATAACTTCTGAAGAAAATAAATCACTGAATCAGACAGTGTTTATTAGTGCACGTGCTGTTATTTCCTAAAGCACTTCTGCCTGTGATGAAATTGGCAGCCAGGAGAGATAAAGAGGGTATTTGAAAGTACTACATGCATAGGTCCTAGGCGGATTGAAGAAATATTATGTGAGTTACATGGAAATTTCTGTTCTTTACTTTGACCTTGTTGCCTTAGAAAATACTGCTTTAAATATATTCTTTATGCTTTCTCTTCTGTTGTTAGGTGGTATCCGACTCATAGTGACCCTCATAGGGTTTTCAACGGCTGATTGTTTCAGGATTGCTTCAGGAGTGGATTGCCACGTCCTTCTCCCTTTTATGCTTTCTTTACCTCTCTTTAATTACAATATTTCACAATTATATTATTAAGAGGAAAATCATCATTCATTCATTTATTGTCTTTCCTTTCAATAACTCGCTCCTGGTGCTTGCAAATTACAAAGTGTTTTCTTATCTGTTTTCCATTTTGTGTTCTGTAATAATTATGCGAGTGGTATCCCTGACCTCCCCTCAGTCATGGGCAGTGTATCTCAGGTTTATGATGCTTTTTGTTACAGCCTAGGGAAAGGAAAACGGACCTGTCAAATCCCAAGAGATGGCAGACTAGTGAATTGCAGATAGTCAGGAAGCACGTGGGAAAGATGCTGTCTTGATTGAACCCTGGAAAGCTCCTGCCATGTCCTCTTCCATTTGCTCAGGTGAACCTGTTGCAGGACTCAGGGATTTTCAGGTTTATGTTGTGCATTTGGATTTGGGCACCCACGCAGCGCATAGTTCAGCATGCAATCAGAGCACTGGTGAGGTGGCTTTGGTGGCCTGGTGCGTTCTTGCCTGTTCGCTCCTTTACACCTGCCTGGAAGCTAAGATCTCGGCTCACTGATGTGCCTTGGCAGCACCTCAGATCTGTCCCTGAGAGTCTGCCAAATGTCGCATCTTCCAGTCAATTATCTTCCTTCTTTCCCGTTCCTCCCGGCCCCATAGCACAGCCAGGATCAGCAAGGCATGAGGAAGACATGGTCTGTGGGGAATAAGGGTGGTGAATGTGGGCGAGCGCACTGGATCCGTTCCTGCAGACAAGAGTGAGGGGCCCCCGAGACCACTTTTCCTCCAGCTCATGTTCAATGTCAGAAGGCAAAACGCCCTTAAAAAGGAAAATGTCCATTCAGAACATTAAAACGAATGAATGAACGAACAAAATGCATTCCTCAGCGTGGAAGCCACCCCCAGTGTTGGGAGACCTGGCCCATGGGGCTAACGGTGAGCGAGCTGGGCACCTTCTGAGGGAGCTGGCTGGTGACCGTGCCAGAAGCCTTTGTCACCTCTTCTGCTTTCCAGTGAGGGCTTGTTTTTGCCATACCTGTGACCTTGTGAAATGTGCAGGCTCCTTTCTGGTTTTGGTGTCAAATGTAAAGCTCTGCATTTTGTTTCCAACTATTGCAAATGATAGCATTTGATGCTGTCATTGGTCAGAAACAAGGGAGCTGAGGCAGGTGGACCTCATGGCACTGAGCCATCCTCCTTCCCTGGCTGAGATGACTGGGGCCCGCGGTGGGTACAGTGGGGCAGTGAGGGCCATGAAAGCCCCTGCCTCCCTTGCACCTGGCGCTGGGTCTCTCCCCTCATTCTTCATCCACAGCCTGCTACCGGGAGTGCTTCTGCCGCCTCTTGAACTTATCCGAATGTGGCCTCACGTTTGCCATGAGACACCGTTTGGAGGGAGCGCACAGTGTCACGAGAAGATGCCCTCTGGGGACGTTGTTGGCATTGAGATGACACTAAACTGGCTTGGAGGGGAAATGGGGAACAGCCACATCCCTCTCCTCTCCTTTGCACAACAGCTGGGGGGAATCAGTTCATCCTGCAAGCCTGGGTCTCTGATGGCCAGCTGGCAACGAGCGCGGCCGAGCAAGAGTGCCAGATACTCAACAGCTGCACGACTGCTTATCCATCTGCAGCACACGCCATGTGCCCAGCCGCACAGCGCGAGGGGAAGGGATCCTTTAAAAAGACCCTCTCGAAGCCAACAGAAAACCTTTTCCTCCTAGGAGGCACGGGCTTTGATCTCACAGTCTCCCACTCCTTTCCCTTCATCCTGGGGCTGGATACCCCGCATCCTTTAGAACTGGTACAAAGTCGTTCTGGGTCGACCTCGGGGCATCATTTTTCAGGTGACTGGTAAAGAAATCGGACACCGGAATTTATTTTCTTTTAAAGAATCATGTAATCATTTAATTTGGAAAAGCCTCTTGTGAAGTTTAAAACCCATTATTTACATCTTGGATGTCATCATCCTGCCGCAGTCTGAACTTTGAGCCGCACAGATTGAGTACTTTTGGGAAGCAGTCCAGGGTTTTCTTCATCTTAGTAATTTTAGAAGTTAGTAATCTGCGGTGAAGGAACACCATATCCCAAAAAGACCTTCTAGTCCTGCTCTTTCCTTTCCAAGGTCAGTAGAGAGCATGAGAAGAGAAATTGGGGGACAGGCCAAGCGTTTTACAACACTCTGTTTTACAAAGAGACACCCCTTTCAGTAGAGGGGAATTCTAGAACGAAAGCTGTTTAAAGTAGTTAATCACTCATGAAAATTGTTTCTTGCTGGAAATGAGGAGAAAATATTTTCCCATTCTCTTGCAAACGTCTCAAAATACAGAGGGCAAACAACCAGTGGAGGTTGTGTGTGTGGCCAGGCAAGGAAGGCAAGGTTCCTGGCAAGGTTCTGACCCCATGGCTCAGAACCCAGTCCACCCGTGGCTCTCTGTGGGAAGCTCAGTGGCTCAGTGGCTCTGCTGAGTGGCCAGGCAAGGAAGGCAGTGCCACCCTGTGTCTCAGAACCCAGTCCACACGTGGCTGTCTGTGGGAAGATCAGTGGCTCAGTGGCTCTGCTGAGTGGCCAGGCAAGGAAAGTAGGGCCACCCTGTGTCTCAGAACCCAGTCTACCTGTGGCTGTCTGTGGGAGGCTCAATGGCTCAGTGGCTCTGCTGAGTTACCTTGGCCCAGGTCTAATTGCAATTCTGGTGGTGGTGATGGGACCACTGTCTCCTTGATTTCTGAATTTTCCCCCTCACTACTAGTTATAGAAATATTTTATGTTTATTCTGTACCATTTTAAAATATCTGTTCATGTTGTTGCAAACAATTTCATTTAAAGATATCTTTAATGCAGAGAACCATAATGTCCTTTGGGAAGTGACATTTGTTGGAACTGACCTGACAAGGTTAGCACTCTCTGGAGACATGTGTATCTAATAGATAAATATCCTAGACTGAAGCCAAAGAGCCTCACTGCCTGGTCTTTATATAGAGAGGAATTCAAAGGAGGAGTCCAGCTGCCAGCGGGAGATAAAAATGAGCTCCTTTTCCAGAGAACATTGAAGGGAATTGATTTTCTCACTCTCAGCCTCTCTTTGCAAAATCTTCCTTTCTCCACTTTCTAACTGGCTACTTGTTCTCCCAATTCTGAATCAAAGGATCTAGAAACAGGTTGGAAAGATGTTTGCTGATGTCCTGGGAGTAACGTGTGTGTGGTCACATGAGTGTCTGTGTGATATAGTGTGTATGCAGCATTGGGTCACTCCCCAAAGTGCTACACGTGTCAGTATAAGACTAACCACAAATGTATATTACACGATATATATATATATATATATATATATATATATATATATATATACATTATAAACTCCCATATAATCTCCTGCCTGCAGCCGGACCACTGTGGCGGCCGATCCCGTGAGATCTCAGAAGCTAAGGAGTGTTGGGCCAGTTTAGTACTTAGATGGGAGGCCACCTGGGAACACCAGATACTGTAGGCTTGGGAGAAGGACCTGGCAAGCCACTTCCCAAAATCAATCCACCATTGAAAATCCTATGAATAGCAGAGAAGCACTGACAATAGTGTTTCGCCTATTGTAGGTAGGGTCACCATGAGTTGGACTCTAACTTGATGACACCTAACAACAACAAAGTATATGTGTGTGTGTGTGTGTGTGTGTGTGTGTGTGCATATATATATATATATATATATATATATATATGAAGGACCTGGCAACCCACTCCCCAAAATCAATCCGCCATTGAAAACCCTATGAACAGCAGAGAAGCACTGGCAATAATGTTTCGCCTGTTGTATGTAGGGTCGCTATGAGTCGGACACCGACTAGACAGCACCTAACAACAACAACAACAATACGTATATACACACACATAGATATACATGCAAACATATACATATATGTGTTTTAGTTTAAACATAGATTCATATATAAAAACTGTGAGAAACAATGGTAGCAAAACATGCTATCTTAGAATGGTAGGATTTAAGGAATTTGTTTTGTTTCTATTTTTCCTCCAAAACCTCTACAATGAATCTGCTAAGCACATGCTCCCAAATAGCATGATCTCACACCACAGAGGCCACTGTCTTCGTCCTGGTCATGAGTTGTCAGAGTTTAGGGAAACCAGAGGAATGGATCCATATGGTCAATATAGTTGATAGAGCCTCAAATGAAGAGGGGGTCCCCAGACACACCTCAGGAAGAGGTTTATGGAGTGTGAAGAAGGGAGGCAGAGACAATCTCCACAGCGAGGCTGTCTTTGTCTGCTTGGGATTCCATAACAAAATGCCACAGCCAGGTGGCTTACTCAACCAACATTTGTTTTCTCAAAGTTCTGAAGGCTGGAAGTTCAAGATCAAAGTCCGCTTCTGGTGCGATCTCTTCCTGTCTTGCAGGTGGTCACTCTCTCACTGTGTCTTCACATGGTGTGGTGTGTGTGTGTTAGAGAGGGAGGGAGAGCTCGCACAAGTAAGCCTGTGAGTATATGCTAGCGTTTCCTCCTCTAATGCGAGCAGATTGGAGCCCCACCTACATGACTCCAACTGTGGCTCAAAGTTCCCACCTCCAGATACCATCGCTCTGAAGCTTAGTGCTCCAGCATTCATTTGGGATGGGGCAGAATCAGTCTGTGACAGAGGCCATCCACGGCTCTATGTCAGGAACGATTGCAGGTTTAGGAAATCCTGGTGGGAGGTTTCTGGGGACTCACCGCTTTGTTTCTATCTCCTGATGCTGAGGTGGCTGAATTGCAAAGGACAACGTGACCCATACTGAGGCAGCACAGCTGTCCTCTGGGAGGCTCCCGGGATGATCCGTCATATTATTCTAGAAATAGAAAGAACCTTTCAACTCAATATGGTATTTTCAATTCCATGCAGATGATAGGGGAAAGAGGCATATACAGGAATTAAAAGAAAAACAAATTCAAAACAGATGTCAGGAAATACTTTGCTCCCGGGAGGGGGGGAAATATAGATGAGAAGAATATTTAAACAAGGCAGTTTACTGAGCTAAGTGACGGGGATCATCATTTAGAAATAGAGACTGGTTGCCAGCCTGGCAACGAGGTAGGTAGGCACTAAATTGAGAGGGAGAAACGTGACCTTGCATAGAGAAAAATTCGCCCAGGGTGAGGAGGCCCATTTATCACACCACGTTGCCCAGTGCCGTGGCCTCTCCTTGGGCACATGAAGAGGTGTACTGAAAGTGTGTTTATGAGACAGGAAGTCCATGTTTTAGCAGGAAATAAATCTGTCCCTGCAGACGTAGGTGGCTGTGTATTTCATTAGTTCGGAGCCAGCTGGGGCCCCTTTCACCTCGGTTTCCACTTCAGATTCCACCCCATTCAAGGAGTTTTCCAGACGAAAGTCTCACGGCTGATTTTCTGAATGACTCCAGGTCAGGTTTACAGACCAAAATTTCCTGAGCGATTATCACGGGTAAAATCCCCATTCAGCCCCGTATTTAGCACTCTCTCTTGTTTCAAGTGAAGGGAGTGTGGGTTCAAGTGGAGGGGAAGTTTGGGACCAAGAAAGGGTTCGTTGACTTTAGAAAGGCTTGCTCAAGAAACCAAACATTCTGAAGCATCTCAGACACTGTGGCTTCCTTCTTCCATCTACCATGAGATCACTCTTCCATGTGACTCAAGAGATGGTGGTGCTTAGTGACGGCATACGAATAGTGAGTGATGCTAGAAAGCGAAGGTTTTGGTAACTTCTGCATGAATTTGAAAAAAATAAGTTCTCCCTCCTGTCAAAAATATTCACATGATGGTGGGAAGCCAATAAAGTACTTGTGCAATAGAATGATAGGTCCTGACAAAATTTCATATGAGACACAGTTTTATTCGTGGACGTGTTCCCAGTGCCTAGCACAAAACCTGGCAAGCGCTATGTGCTCTGGAACTTGTGTTGAAGGGATAGATAGTCCATCCCCCTAGTCTCTGTTCCAATTACTTCTGCTTCTCCTTTGTTTCCCATGCAACATCTAGTGTCGTTAAGGCTGGGATTTAGTTCAGTTTGTAGAGCGCTGCTCTGCAGTCTCTGAGGTCCCGAGTTCCATTCCCAGCACCACAAAAATGGAAGAAGGATGTGGCAATCCACTCCCGAAAAAATCAGCCATTGAAAACCCTATGAGGGTTGCTATGAGTCGGACATGACTTGATGGCACCTAACAACAACAACAACAACAACAAGTGTCGTTAAAGGATTCTTGGAATCCTTTAGGAAGGAGTCCCTTGCTCCCACTGTCCCTAGCCCACAAAGCGTGTACTGTTCCCTCCTCTGAGTTCCGGTAGACCTTTGGGTATGCTCTCTTATAGCAGTTCCCATCTTCTCCTGGGATAACATGTCTGTTTGTCTCTCTCCCTCCAAACAAGGCTACTGCCTCTTGAGATCAGGAGACTGTTGTTGTTAGGTGCCATCGAGTCGTGTCTAACTCATAGCAACCTTCACAGGGTTTTCAATGGTAGCTTGTTTTGGGATTGCCTTGGGAGTGCGTTGCCACTTCCTTCTCTCATTTTTGCAGTGCTGGGAATCAAACTCGGAACCTCAGAGACTGCAGAGCAGCGCTCTACCAACTGAGCTAAATCCCAGCTTCAGGAGACTGTTAGCCCACTGCTTATCTCTGGACTCTGGCACATTTTCTTCCATAGAGTTAATAGCCAGGAAAAATCAGTGAACTAAAGAAATCTGGGGCTGGGATTTAGCTCAGTTGGTAGAGCACCGCTCTACAGTCTCTCAAGTACTGAGTTCGATTCCCAGCACCGCAAAAATGGGTGAAGAACATGGCAACCCACTCCCAAGGCAATCCCGAAACAGTCAGCCATTGAAAAGCCTATGAGGGTCACTATGAGTTTGACTCGCCTCAACGGCACCTAACAACAACAACAACAAAACAATCTGAGAATTTGCCTTAGGTTGGGTTCATCCAAAAGGGGCTCCTGAGATAAGGTCTCGGATGCAAAGGGTCTCTTTGAAGGCTGTTTCCAGGAGTGAAGGCTTGGGAGCAGGCTACAGGGAAGGAAAACAGGTGACAAAGCTGTGTTGCCCAGCTGCTTGTCGGTGAGGACCACTGAGGTTTGAGGCCTGTGTTACCCCTCTGAAAAGCTGCAGAGCCAGGAGCTCAGAGCTCCACCACCCAAGGAAGAGCATCTGGGCATTGATCTCCCCATCCGTCCAGCTATTAGCAATGGCTGCCCTGGAACACACCCCGTGACTTCCCAGATGCTCCCTGCTCAGGCTCCATGAGCCTCCCAGGCTTTGGAGAAAAGCCATGTCACAAAAGCTAGGAGTCACAAGAGACCATTTGGGCTGGGAAGCTGGGTGCGGTAATTACTCATGCAGACCTCAGTTCAATAGTGCTGGGGATCAGTGCACTCCAGCTACAGGTGAAGGTAGAGGTGGGCTGAGGGGGAGCACAGTACCCTCTCAGTGCTCAGGAAGTACATGCTGAATGCATTGGTGACTGAGGAATGAATGGGAGGTTGAGATCGGATGCCCTAATCACGTCCAACTGATAGCGTGTGATGAGCATGGAGTGAGGGACTTCGTAAATGTGCCTAGGAGTCTCTTTTCCTCCCAGTCAGGCTGGAGGCAGAGCTTAAAAAAACACAGAACTACAAAGCAGATTAAGCTTAGTTGGGAGGTTCTTGCTCTGCGTGCTCTGAGTTGTTGTTGTTGTCAGGTGCCGTGGAGTGGAGGCCCTGGGTTAAATCCCCAGCACTGCAAACATGGAGGAAGGATGTGGCCACCCACTCCCAAAGCAATTCCAAAACAATCAGCCATCAAAACCACTATGAATAGCAGAGAAACACATCGTGCTGGGCATGGCCCAGTGTTGGGTTGTGTTTCTCTCTGTTGTACTTAGGGTTGCTATGAGTTGGCACTTAACAACAACAATAACTATGCATTGTAGAAATGGGGGGAATACAGAGATAGTTTTCTTGCTGCCTCAGAGTGAAGAGGGGCCTGCGTGCATGTTTTCACATGTTCACAGGAATCTACTCAGTTTCCACATTCATTATCATGGGACTTCTGGTACTTCGTGTTAAGTGATAGAAGTAATATAAAAATCTATATCATAGTTTACTTTGTTGTTGTTGTTGAGTGCCATCAAGTTGTGTCTGACTCATAGAGACCCTTATACGGTTTTCAATGGCTGATTGCTTTGGGATTGCCTTGGGAGTGGGTTGCCATGTCCTTCTCCCATTTTGGGGCTGAGAATCGAACTTGGCACCTCAGAGATCGCAGAGCAGGGCTCTACAACTAAGCTAAATCCCAGCCCAACATAGCTTGCCTAGTATTTTTGAAATCTCAAATGCATACGTACTGATCCTAAAAATGTCTTCTCTTGGACTGGTCAGCTCACATTAAGGTTGGGAAATGAGCCAGGTGCTTTGGCACATGCCTGTAATCCCAGCATGCTGGGAGGGTGAGGAAGGAGGATTATAATTTTGAGGCCATAGGCAGTCTGTGCAATTTAGGGAGATCTTGTCTCACTACAAAACAGACAAATAAATAAACAAATAAAGGTAGTTAACAACCATTGCAGAAATGAAAGATTCACACCACAATGATGAAATATTTTTCTAACTTCCAACTCCAATGCTATCTACTGAAATCAATAATCATATTGAGACAAGCCAGCAAATCTTTTCATACAAGTCAAAATGAAGGCTCTTGCTGAAAAGAACCAATGAAAAATTTCCAAATAATGGGACCATTTAAAATTTTGGGGGTTATCCCTTGGTGGAAGATTTTAATCAGATAATCTATTTGTAGAATATTTTTGCCCTCAAATGGTGTTTGACTTTGGAAACTTGTTATTTTACTTGGAAGAGAATTAACCTGTGTTAGAACTTAAAGGTTGACGTTAAACAAAAGAGAGATGGTGATATTTAAACAAAAGAAGATTTCAAGATTTGGAAAATTATGTAATTGGAGATGTAATACTATATTGCATAAATAAATGAGCTGTGTGTTTTCTGTAAGACATTCCAAATAGCAAGTGCTTGCTAGTTATGTTCAAAATGAATCAGACATCAATGAAAGGTTATATTTTTAAAAAAGGACATATCATGTTCTCAAAGTATATTAAATGGCAAGGACTTACTAATGCTGTGACCTTGAGTTACCTTGAGATCACAGGTGAAACAAACCTAAAACTTAGGAATAAGTGAATAAGTAGACCCTATTTGAGAAGAGATGGACTCCAGAAATAAGGAATGCACTTGCTAAGAGTTGATTCTGGAAGTTTGTCTTTGATGGGGTCTTCCCATGTCAGCTAAATTAGGACAGTTTTACTGATAGGAAATTTCAATTCTGTCTAATCGCACCAAGCTGTACAAATAGTGATGTACTAGGTAACAAAGATTAAAGCTGTTTAGAAAAGATAAATTCTGTGATATTGGAGCAAAAAGGTCAATACACTGCATACCTGCAGAAGCTAAGTAGGGTAAACCACGGAGCTTGGTATTTATCCTGTTCTTAAAAGAATAAGATAGCGAGAAGATAGGCTAGAATTTTGCAAAGTACTTACTAGCTGTTGATATGTATACGGAATCTGTTTACAAAACACAGTTATGGTTCATTATCCAGGAGGTAAAGAAAGGCTCTTCTCCTGTACTCTTTTGGTCCTGGCCAGAGAAAAACAAAGGGATTATCATTTTAAGGAGTTTTATCATCTCTGGGTTAGAGAAAACATTGATATTCGAGTTTAATTACTCATACAAACTCAGGGATTTTTATTTTATTTTATTTTTATTTTGCTGTACTGGGGGTTGAACCCAGGGCCTCACGCCTGCATGTTCTGCAAGTGCTGGCCCACTGAGCTGCGTCCTCAGCCCATTTTTTTAGTTTATTAGAGACAGGGTCTCACTAAGTTACGCAGACTGCCTCTGGTCTCGAACTTGCGATCCTCCTGCCTCCGCCTCCCAAGCCGCTGGGATTACAGGCGTGTGCCACCGCGCCCAGCTAAACTCAGGGATGTTTTTAAAGAAAAAACATCTACCAATGGTATTCAGGTACGTGCTTGAATTTCAGTATCATTTTATTATTATTCAATATTATAAGCATCTCAAACTTCTTATGACAGTCTATTTTGTACCAGGATAAATAATTTCTCTAAGAGTTTACAATTCCTCGAGAATTTCCCGCTATATAGCTAGATATCCTTAAAATCTAATCTGAAGACATTCCAAAAAAGAACTTCACATACGGAGTATTAAATTCATCACTTTCTAAATTATGCAAGTCTTAGTGTCGCCGAATAACAAATTAGCTGTGGTTTGGCAGTCACGTTACACTGTTAATTCATAAAAAGCTTAATCCACCTATGACCCCATAAGGATCTTTTATACCTGCTGCCACTAAGACATGATTTCTCAACAGCCTCCTGGGAGAAGTTTTGAAAATCAAAGACTAACTCATAATTTTGAATTCGAAGGGCAGTTTTCCTCTTTATGTACTAGATGTCTGGTAGGTCAGACTCTACCTATAGCTCACATCAACCTCTTTCTGACCTCAGTGGCTCGGTGCACCAACACTGCATGACATATTTAGGCTGGTGTGTGATGCATCCTTCTTTGCTGTGGCCACCTTTATGACAGGCTGCTGTGCCTATATGTATCTAAAGAAGCAGTACTCACCCCGGGTGGCTTTGTCCCCAGAAGGCACGTGGCAGTGTCTGAAGACATCAAGAGGGGGATGTTGCAGTCATCCAGAGGACAGAGGCCATGGATGTTGCCAAACACCCTCTAATGCACAAGACACAGCCCCACTACAAAAGTTGTTGTTGTTAGGTGCCAGCAAGTCAGGTCTGACTCATAAAGACTCTGTGTACAACAGAACAAAACACTCCCAGACACTGTGCCATGCCCAGCACTATGTCAGGGCTTCTCTGCTGTCCAAAGATTTTTCAACAGATGATAGTTTGGGGAGTGGACTGCCATGTCCTTCTCCCATTTTTGTGGTATTGGGGATCGAACCCCGGGCCTCAGGGAGCAGAGAGTAGCGCTCTATCAACTGAGGTAAACCCCAGCCTGCCACAAAAATTACATCGCCTCAACTGAGAATAGTACCGTGGCTACAACCCCCAGGGTGAGTCATTATTATTATCATCAATAATGTTAATCAAGTGTCCTTTGTGGATACCACTGTACATAAAAGACTGGAGTTAGTGCTTGTCCATTAGGAATTTGTGCTTCAAAGCAACCCATATAAATGTACCAACACAGTCTCAAATTTCAGATTTTTCTGGCTTCTCTCCAGGGTTTATACTTCACATTGTCCCTTTAGAAATGAATACTTCTTATGGAAACATGAGTTAGTTAATTACTCAATGCAGGAATAAATGTATCCTGATGGATTTTCAAAGGAACGTGATGTAATCTGGCTTTCCCAAGTTATAGTCATTTTTACGTCTGGATTGTTTGGATTGTGGTCAGTGTATAATGTACACGAGTCATCGTGTTGGCAGCAAAATGTTAGCATGTTCAGGTAGTAATGTGAATGACTTTCCTGACGCGCTCTTGGAAGTCAGTCCTTACAACACCTTTAGGAATAGAGATGGAGTGGCATTTTTTGCTTGACAGACACAGTGCATCCTAGAGTGTGAAGAAGGATCATTGTGGGCTTTACTTCTGGAGTAATCTTCCTGGCTTCAGGGAGGGACTTTGAAGCCTTTTGGAGGTGGCCTTCACCATGCTTGGTGACCAACAGGGTCTGAGGGGACACAGCAAGGACAGGGCATGTGCACAAGGCTTCCTCTGGGAGTCGCTGGAGCAGCCACCATGGGAGCACTGTTGGCTGGGTGCAGAGGGACAATTAGGAGTTCGGTTGGGATACTTCCCAGGAGAAGCCTGTGTGATGTACGCGTGAACAGTTCTGGTTATATAGTTGGATCCTGAGCTCAGCAGAGAAATCTGGTGGAAATATAGGTCAGGGCCGTTGCATGAGAAGTCATGGGACGAACCCAAAACAGCTGCTGAAAACACACAAACTAAGAAAGGAAAGCCAGCGAGGGAGACAAACAGAGCTGTGTGGAAAGCCAGGGGGACGTGGAAAGTGGGGACAAAGAGCAGGGTGTTTCAAGGAGAGGTAATCGACTGTGTGCATGGGTATCATGGCCAGGCTCCCTCTCTGTAGGAGTCCCCATTCGAGGTCCTGAAAGGACCATGGCAATTTGGTTTTCATCATTTTATACTCATCGTGTTAAAGAAAGTATATGAAATTATTAAGGCTTGGGATCTACAAAACCAAGATTAGCTCTAGATCTTTACCATTCCATAACAATATGAAATGCCTGCAGCCGTGGCACTGTGGCATCCGATCCCGTCAGATCTTGGAAGCTAAGCAGGGTCGGGCCTGGTTAGTGCTTGGATGGGAGACCGCCTGGGAACACCAGGTGCTGTAGGCTTGGAAGATGGACCTGGCAACCCCCTCCCAAAAATCAATCCGCCATTGAAAACCCTATGAATAGCTGAGAAGCACTGATAATATTGTTTCACCTGTTGTACATAGGGTCGCTATGAATCTTATACCAACTCGATGGCACCTAACAACAACAATGATATGAAAAGAAACGGAGGTATATATTTGTTTATATTGAGGGAAAACATTAAGCATACTTCTGTTATGCACAGTGTAGTAAAAATTTAGTTCTACCTAGTGAATTCATGCCTGCAGCCGTAGCCCTGTGGAATCCAATCCCATCAGATCTTAGAAGCTAAGCAGGGTCGGGCCTGGTTAGTACCTGGATGGGAGACCGCCTGGGAACACCAGGTGCTGTAGGCTTGGGAGAAGGACCTGGCAACCCCCTCCCAAAAATCAACCTGCCATTGAAAACCCTATGAACAGCAGAGAAGCACTGACAATAGTGTTTCCCCTGTTGTGCAGAGGGTCACTATGAGTCGGATATCGACAGGATGGCACCTAACAACAACAACAAGTGAATTCATTACTTTCCAATAATTCTTAAAATATCAAAGTAAAACAATAATCTAGTGTATCTTTTAGATATGACGATGTACCTCATAAATCCAATTATCAAGGTCATGGTGTCAGGATTATGTAGGCAATCCTACCACCCAGCGATCCAGTTATAGGACACACATCCAAAGGAATCGAAATCAGCATGGTGAAGACACACCCGCACTCTTCCCTGTAGCAGCGTTGCTCACCATAGCCAAGACGTGGGATAAACCTAGGTGTGTCTCCACGCATGAATGGATAAAGAAAATGTGGTGTATATGCATTGGAACGTGCCGTGACATAGATGGATCTGGAGGCCTTTACACTCAGTGAAATATGTCAGGTGCAGAAAAGCAAAAACACAGTATGTTCTTGCTCATAAAGGAAAACTAAAACGTTACCTCAAGTGGAGAATAGAGTAGTAGTTACTAGAACCTGGAAGGAGTATTGTGGAGGGAGGGATGGAGAGGAAATGGTGCATGGGTAGAGGGGTGCAGTGGGATGGGAAGAATAGCTGATAATATTATGTAGTGCGGTAGGGTAACTATGGCTGACAACAGGTGATTACATATTTTCAGAGAACTATTAGGGTTTTGAATGTTTCCCACACTGAGACATGGTAAATGTCTGAAGTGAGGGTTATGTCAATTACCTTGATCCGACTATTACACATTTTAAATATATGTATATGTGTGTTGAAATATCACACTGTAGCTCATAAATATATATAATTACCATATCAATATATATAGACATATATCTTTTAAATGTATAATTACATATAAATGTATATGTTGTTGTTGTTGTTAGGTGCCGTCGAGTCGGTATCCGACTCATAGCGACCCTCATAGGGTTTTCAATGGCTGACTGTTTCGGGATTGCCTTGGGAGTGGATTGCCAGGTCCTTCTCCCATTTTTGTGGTGCTGGGAATTGAACTCGGGACCTCAGAGACTGCAGCACAGCACTCTACCCACTGAGCTAAATCCCAGCCCCATAAATGTATATAAGTATATATATTTATATATATATATGAATGGTTATTACCTTATCTAGAGTATCTTTTAAATTGTTGTTGTTTTTGTTGTTAGGTGCCGTCGAGTCACTATCTGACTCATAGTGACCCTCTGTACAACAGGGGAAACACTATTGTCAGTGCTTCTCTGCTGTTCATAGGGTTTTCAATGGCATATTGATTTTTGGGAGGGTGTTGCCAGGTCCTTCTTCCAAGCCTACAGCGCCTGGTGTTCCCAGGCGGTCTCCCATCCAGGTACTAACCAGGCCTGACCCTGCTTAGCTTCTGAGATCTGACGGGATCGGATGCCACAGGGCTATGGCTGCAGGCATTTTTTAAATATATATGTATATATATGCATATATACATATTGTTGTTGTTACGTGCCGTTGAGTCATGTCTGACTCATAGTGACCCTTTTAGGGTTTTCAATGGCTGATTGTTTCGGGATTTCCTTGGAAGTGGGTTGCCATATCCTTCTCCTGTTTTTGTGGTGCTGGGAATCAAACTCGGGACCTCAGAGACTGCAGAGTGGCATTCTACCAACTGAGCTAAATCCCAGCCCGCATACACACACACACACACACACACACACACACACACACACACACATATATATATAAATGTATATATATTTAATATATATCTATATATGTATTTAAAATATATATACATATGTTGTTGTTGTTGTTAGGTGCCGTCAAGTCGATATCCAACTCATAGCAACCCTCACAGGGTTTTCAATGGCTGACTGTTTCAGGATTGCCTTGGGAGTGGATTACCAGATCCTTCTCCCATTTTTGCGGTGCTGGGAATTGAACTTGGGACCTCAGAGTTTGCAGTGCAGCGCTCTACCAACTGAGCTAAATCCCAGCCCATATATACATATATAAATATGTATATATATTTGTATATATATGTATGTATATATATACATACATAATATGTACATAAGTGTATATATATTTAATATATATATATTTAAAATATATATGCACACACACATATATATATTTAAAAGATACTCTAGATAGTAATAACAATCATTCAGTATTTTCCAGGATGAATGGATCTATTTTCTGCTGCGGATTTTAGCCTCAACACATGCAGAATGTTTGGACTGTGGTCAGTGTATAATGTAAACGAGTCATCGTGTTGGCAGCAAAACGTTAGCACTATTACGTAGTAATGTGAATGACTTTTCTGACGTGCTCTTGGAAGTTAGTCCTTACGGTAACACGCAGAAAGATTACAACACCTTTAGAAATAGAGACAGATTGGCATTTTTCACTTGATAGACAGTGCATCCCAGAGTGTAAGGAAGGCTCATTGTGTGGTTTATTTCCAGAGGCCGCACGCAAGGTTGCTTGCCTAATAACAACCTGCTGTTTGTGGGCTGCAGGAAGGGTGTTGGAAGAAAGCTTCTCCATTCCCTCTTGCTGTGTAGATGTTGCCTTGCTTGTGCACGTTCCTGCATGGTAGGAGCAGGTGCAAAGGAAAGAAAACTTCTTGTTGCCCGTTTCTGGATCCAGGTACTCCTGGGTCAAGAGGAAGCCTGTTTCACTTAAGCACACCAATGCTGTGCACAAGGAACTTGGTGAAGGAGTCTGCAGACAGCATAGGTAGGAGTCAGGGAAGCAGCAACCTGGAGGGGCGGGGGTGGAGGGGAGCAGGACCAGAGGCAGGAGGGTGGAGCACAGGGGCAAACCGAGCCCCTGAGCCCCCAGAGCCTCTCTCCACTCTGATTTGAGATCAGAGTTGTCTTGTTTTTGACTTCCTTCCTTCCTTCCTTCCTTCCTTCCTTCCTTCCTCACTCTCTTCCTTCCTCCGTCTTTCTTTCCTTCCTTCCTTTCTCTCTCTCTCTTTCTCTTTTGTTCATTTCTTTCTTTCTCTCATTCTCTCTTTCTTTCTTTCTCTCTTTCTCTCTTTCTCTCTCTTTCCTTCCTTCTTTCTTTCTTAACTATTCTTCTCCCCTTCCCTCCTTCCTTCCTTCCCTAGTCTTTGGGAAAGTTAAGCAGCCGCTGGCCTCGACAATTTGCAATTAATGGATGAAAATTTGCTTTTGTTTCTGTTTTTCCTAAGGTCAAACCCATTAATGGCAAATGGGCTTTAGAGATTCCTTCAGCCAACCGCACTGGAATTTGTGACTTTCTATGATTAATTGAGAAAAATCCCCATATGAATAAAATGGAATATAAATGAGTTATTTCCAGTAAAACAATCAAAGCACAAGGAATAGAAAGAATGCTACCTGAAATCTTGTCAGATTAGAAGCACAAGTGCGTAGTGTGTTTGGTAAGTGTTATTTCTCAAGTTTAACGCACACAGTCTGAGACACAGGGGTGACAGTTGCTCCACCTCCGATAATTGGACTCCCTTGATGAACGTTTTCACTGCACCTTAGAAAAATGAGACTGTCAGATGCTGTAACGCGTCCTCTGGACCTCACCCATGCCCACTTCCGTTGGTAAGCCTGAAATAGGCCAATAATAAGCCAATAAGAAAGTGCTTGACCATTTATGAAAATTGAAAAAAAGGATTTAAAGTAATTGTAGGGTGCATTAGCACAGGAAGCATATGACCCCTCCCCTTTAGACCCCATTATCCACACTGCTAGGGTGGTACTTTATGGTCACATGGCAGCATGTCCTGTCTGAAGGCCACAGAAGGAATGTAGGTGGCTGCAGTTTGAAATGTTGGACTGAGGATCAGAGCCAAGTGTATCCTGGATGTGGGGTGGAGAACCTCACGCAGCCCCTCCTGTTCCTTGCCAGGCTCCCTCCTCCTCCCCGGCAGGCATGGGGACCTTTGTGTGCACAGGAGCTCGTCTCCTTCCACATCTCTCCCGGCTCCACCTTCTGGAAAGTTTTCCTTGCCACCTTTGTCTATTCTACTGAAATGCTTTGTCTTCAATCTGGACCCCTCCCTCATCCAACCATATAATCCAAAATCACAAACGACAAGAATAGAATATAACAAAATTGGTCATATTGGTTTATTTAGAGTCAAGTTCTTCACTATGAGTTTATGAGGTGAACTTATTTTGTTGGTTTGGGTGACTTTCTCCAGGTGTAAAAAGGGTAATTAATAAATAATAGTCAATTGTGGATGATGAAATAGAACAAACAAGAGCCAGAACATCTGTACTCCTGACAACTGTCTGTCCTTCCCCCATAGACTCCTCATTCCAATGAATGACAACTCCTGCTTTAGTTCAAAAACTCTGCAGTCATCTTTGATGCCATTGACCTCACATCTCAGCAAATCCTGTCAAGTCCACTTTCCCAGAACTTGGCCCCTCTCACCACCTCTGTTGCTACTGCACTGGTCCCAGCCATCATTCTTTGCCACTGGACATGCCAGTAGCTCCCGGGCTCTTCCCCAGGATTCCACCCTTCTCCGCTCAGGCAAGTGTTCAACATATGACCCAGGTGAGCCTTTTATTTTCTAGGTGGACCACATCATTTTCTGCTCATTCCTCTGAGATGTCCCACGTTCATTCAGGGAAAGCCAATGTCTCAAAAGGGGCAGTGTGCTTCTGGTAGTTCTGTCCCTCTGCCATCTTTCTGCCCTTCTCTCTGGAACCTGCAGGTCTTGCTCACCCTGTTCCAGCCACACTGCCTGCCCTTACAACCCTGCTCACATTTCCCGCCCCAGGGCCTTTGCGCTTGCTGTTCTTTCCGCTTGGAATGCTCTTCCCTCCTGTGTCCTTATGCCTGAATGCCCTGCTTCTTTCTAGTGGGTCCTTACTCAAATGTTTCAGTGTGGCATTCCCTTGACTTTCCAATTGGAAGTTTTCAACACCTACACAATATGCACTGCATACAGGTGACACATCTGCAGCTGTATCAACTGGGCTTCTGATCTCCAAAGATAAGCAGGGTCAGCCTAGTTAGTCCTTGGATGAGAGATTGCCTGAGAACACTGTAGCCTTGGGAGAAGGACCTGGCGGCCCTCTCTTGAAACAATCAGCCATTGCAAACCCTGTGAATAGTAGAGAAGTGCTGACAGAGTGCTGGGCATGGCACAGTGTCCAGGAGAGTTTCATTCTATTGTACATAGGATCGCTATGAGTCGCATCAGACTCGATGGCATCTAACAACAACATGTGACATGTACTATGTGTTTATTTCATTATCCCGCTCCCCTCACATCCTATGAAGACACACATTTAAGTGTGTTTGACTGAGCGCCCTATTGACAGTGCAGAGAGCAGTGGAGTCACATATGTTGTTGTTGTTGTTGTTACATGCCGTTGAGTCAGTATCCGACTCATAGCAACCCTGTGTACACCAGGCAAAACTATTGTCAGTGCTTCTCTGTTGTTTATAGGGTTTTCAATGACGGATTGATTTTTGGGAGTGGGTTGATGGGTCCTTCTCCCAAGCCTATAGCAACTGATGTTCCCAGGCAGTCTCCCATCCAAGTACTATCCAGGCCCAACCCTGCTTAGCTTCTGAGATCTGATGGGATTGGATGCCACGGAGCTATGGTTGCAGGCAGGAGTCACATATACTCAACTGAAAAAAACTGGCACCATGAATGATTCATTGCAAGTGTGTCTAAAATCTGTCCTCAAAGACTTTTGCAGGCTTACTTTCCATTCCCCATAGCATGGTTCCCTTGACATTACGTAAGCTTTCCTGCTGCCTGATTGTCCCGCTCTGTCCAACCGTCCCTCCTCTACCTGACTTGAAGTACTTTCTCCTCTTGATAAGGCTGATGGATGCTCACTGGGATGTACTTTGCCCTTGAATGCTTATTGTGTTGACTTTGTTGTTGTTGTTAGGTGCCATCGAATCGAGTCCGACTCATAGCGACCCTATGTACAGCAGATCGAAACACTTGCCGATTCTGTGCCAGGCAAACAGTCTTATTTATGTTTAAGCCCATTGTTGCAGACACTGTGTCAATCCATCTGGTGGAGGCTTTTCCTCTTTTGTGTTGACCTGCCACTCTCCCAAACATGATGTCCTTCTCCAGGGATTGATCTCTCCTGACTACCTGGCTGAAATATGTAAGACACAGTCTGGCCTTTCTTGCTTCCAAGGAGCACTCTGGTTGTACCTCTTCTAGGACAGATCTGTTGGTTCTTTTGGCAGTCCATGGTATATTCAATAGACGTCTCCAGCACCACAATTCAAAAGCATCAATTCTTTTTCTGTCTCCCTTGTTCAATGTCCAGCTTTCACAACCATATGATGTGTTGACTTACATGTATGTTAAATTCCTCCAAAGCAAGATCCTGTCTGTAAAGTACCTGGTTCATATTGTTGTTAGTATTTACTCAACAAATATTTGTTGATTGATTAAAGGAAGTCATGAATGAAGGAAAAAACTGAAAGAATGATAATGGTGTGCCTTTTAGTGAATAGGATGCAATGCAAAATCTGGAAAGAATTCATTTATGGGCGTGTTAGAAATATTCCAAATGCACATTGATGGATTAGGCTGCTGATACTTTTTAATCATACACATCTTGACTGCTTTTTCATCTGACTGAACTTCTTTTCAGTCAGAAAAGATTATCTGTTGACAACTTACGTTATCAAAGCTAAGAGGCAGATTTTAAAGATGAGACTTCCTCCTTTCCCAGCCCCAATAATGACTTTGCTTTTCTATTGGAAGTTAACTTTATTACTTCTGTTTTCATTATCATTAACTCTCTTTAGTTTAAGTATGTTACATATGAAAAGGGGCTAGGATTTAGCTCAGTTGGTAGAGCACTGCGCTGCAGTCTCTGAGGTCCCGAGTTCAATTCCCAGCACCACAAAAATGGGAGAAGGATCTGGCAATCCACTCCCAAGGCAATCCCGAAATAGCCAATGAAAACCCTATGAGGGTTGCTATGAGTCGGATACCGACTCGATGGCACCTAACAACAACAACAACATATGAAAAAGTTTTCTAAGCAAAGCTAAAACAATGGTTCCGTATCCCTGAAAACAAATATTTTTGCAGAGTAACTCAGGTGTTTGTTACAGGTTTTATTTTTGGTGAAATTAGGTGACAAGAGTTTAACCCACAATCAGGCTACTCCAATATATGAAATAATATTTAGACTATTACAACAGCAAAGTTTTGGTTCTTCAGCAAAGGTTACTGTGACTGAGACATGATGTTTTTAAAAAGTAGCATATATATGTATTGTGTCAATTATAGGCTTGTGAGAGTATGTCTGTGGATATTTACACATAAAATATTTATGTGAATTACATGTCTATATAGAATTGCCACATGTTAAAAAATAAGAAGGATCATGTATTGAAAGGAGCTCTCATCTAAAAAGCAAAATACATGGACTGTTAAATAACACATATGTAGTGGCAGCAATTTACTGAATGGCTATTTTGTGCTCAGTGCTTTGCATACATAACTCACTAATCCTCCCCCAAAACCTGTGAAATAAGTACTGCTACCCCATCTTGCGGGCTGGGATTTAGCTCAGTGGGTAGAGCGCTGCGCTGCAGTCTCTGAGGCCCGGAGTTCAATTCCCAGCACCGCAAAAATGGTAGAAGGGCCTGGCAATCCACTCCCAATGCAATCCCGAAACAGTCAGCCATTGAAAACCCTATGAGGGTCGCTATGAGTCGGATACCGACTCAACGGCACCTAACAACAACAACAACCCCATCTTGCTACTAAAACTGAGGCACCAGGGAGGAACATGGCGATCGTGATGGTGAACACCATGACCGTAGTTACTCAGCTGGCGGAAGTCTGTCGGATTCCATGGAGGTGCCCATGTCTTGCAGAAGCAGTGCTGGTGGGTCCATTGTGGGTCATTAGCCAGCCTGCGACCTCAAGAAAGTCAGCCCATGGCGGCCAGAGCAACGGTGCGCACCAGAACTGGGTAAGACACCCACCCACCATGCTCCTGTGATCCTCAGCATCCTCCTTTGTGAAATGGGGAAGCACAGCTATTTTGTTACCTACTTCTCATTTGGGGCAGGATTTCCACACTCATTTTAAAAGGACAGTAGTGCAAATGGCAGTCCCATGGTTATATCCTAAAGACATGAATACAACAATGCCAGCTTTCCACTTTGAATCATTATTTTTTATAATTAATTATTAGTAGAGTAGCACAGCTACTATTATTCCCAGTCCAGATAATGCTTTCCTGACTACTGATTCCTTTCTTTTCCTTGTATTACTTGTTGTAGTTGTTGTTAGGTGCCATTGAGTTGTGCCCGACTCATAGCCACCCTTATAGGGTTTTCAATGGCTGGTTGTTTCAGGATTGCCTCGGGAGTGGGTTGCCACATCCTTCTCCTGTTTTTGTGGTGCTAGGTATCAAACTCGGGACCTCAGAGACTGCAGTGCAGCGCTCTACCAACTGAGCTAAATCCCAGCCCTTGTATTACTTGTTGTTGTTGTTGTTGTTGTTAGGTGCCATCGAGTCCGTATCCGACTCATAGCGACCCTCTGTACGACAGGTGAAACGCTATTGTCAGTGTTTCTCTGCTGTTCTAGGGTTTTCAATGGAAGATTGATTTTTGGGAGGGGGTTGCCAGGTCCTTCTCCCAAGCCTACAGCTTCTGGTGTTCCCAGGCAGTCTCCCATCCAGATACTAACCAGGCCTGACCCTGCTTAGCTTCCGAGATCTGACGGGATCGGATGCCACAGGGCTACCGCTGCAGGGTTGCATTATTTACGCACATTAATTTTTCCCACCCCCAATTGTTTGCTTCTTTGAGAGAAGGAACTCCATGTCTTTGCCAATTCCACGTCCCCCTGGAATGCACAAATCTAATACAGATAGAGGTCATTTATTTCCAGATCAAAGATAGATCTCAAACTTGTCACTGATTTATCATATTTTCAGAATTTACTTAAGTTTTTTATTTGCCAAGCTGACCAATGATGAAGCATTATACTCTACCCTGTAGCACTGTGACTTCAAATCCTTTCAGGTTTCTTGGCTAAGTACAACCAAGATAAAAAAGAGTAAGATTCTTTTTATTTCTTTTTAGTACTATGGGCTGAATCCAGAGCTTCATGCATAGTTTGGAGCTTCATGGATAGTTTGGAAGTGCTGTACCACGGAGCTGCACCTCTCGCCCAGTCCCTCCCCTTTCTTGCCCTTCCTTTCCCTTTCCTTTACTTCCCCTCCCTTCCCTATCCTTCTCTTTTATTTTTATATTGAGTCAGTGTGTCACTAAGTTACTCGGGCTTCCTCTGGCCTTGAACTTGTGATCTTCCTGCTTCAGCTTCCCAAGTTGCTGGAGTTACAGGTGTGGGCCACCACACCTGGCCAGAATAAAGGAATCTTTTATTCATACACTTTTTACCATTTCTTCTTTTAGAAAGCATGATTAAAAATTAGTATGTAAAGTAGGGCATTTAATTATTTGCACTGCAACACCATGATCATGAGTAAAAGTTCACTTTTAGTAATCAATGTTTTTAAGCCTATTTTTAAATACAGTCACAAAGTATGGGCGAGTTTTCTTTTTCTTTCTTTCTCCCCCCCTTTTTTTTTCTAACTTTCAGATGTAACATTAGAGCCCCATGCTTTGAAGAATTCCTGGTGAAAAATGGGTACTTTAGATCTACACTAGGATGATATTTGTTCCGTAGCCACCTGGTGTGGTAGGAAGGGTTCAACTTCTGAGATCTGTTCCTGCCCTTCCTCTGCACCTCCCCATCAGCAGGCCCCGCTCAGGTCTCCCTGAGTGGGAGGCCAGGTGCACGCTCAGCTGTGTTGCAGCTGCGTCGGCTCATGCCTAAGGGAGAAGGGCCTGGAAGCCATCTTGAAGTCATCACAATTTTACCCTCTTAGAGGAATCACCCTGGCCTGGGCTTACCCTTGACCTTGCTGTCCTGTGTGGAGAGAGGTGGGGCATGCTAACACAGGATGGCGGCCATGGTGCACACTCTGCTCCGCCCACACTAGGGGAAAGGCCACGCCTTCCTGAGGCCTCAAAGAAACCAGGAAAGGAAATCAGAAGCCAGGTCTGACAATTTTCCTAACGTTTTCCCTCTGTCTCTGTATGTTTAGCTTAGCTTTGACAATTGACCTTCAAGCAATTCAAATCATGAGTTGGTAATAGTGTATAGCAATTAACTGATTCTGTGTGTGTGTGTGTGTGTGTGTGTGTGAGAGAGAGAGAGAGAGAGAGAGAGAGAGAGAGAGAGAGAGAGAGAAAGGAAGGGGAGGGAGAGAGAGAGAGACAGAGAGACAGAGAGAGAGACACAGACAGAGAGACAGGAGCCGTGACATCTTCTTTTCGGGTGGCATCCACTACAAAGTATATTCAACACTTTCTACCACATACCCAATAGTGCAACAACAGTGAATTTTGTGGGGGGCAGGAATGATCTACTACCTCTTTTCTACATCCCAGCATCCGAGGTCTATGTTAGTTTAATTGGGGACTAGTTAATAAATTACCAGAAAGATTTTACCCATTTATAGTTTTAATGATCTGTTATCATATCCTCATAAACTGTAGAGCAATAAAACACAACAAAGTCATTGTAATCTCAGTCCAAATAATTTTAGATGCAATAAACTTCACTAGCCAACCGTGTCTGAAAACTTTTGGTAAAAGACAAAGTGTAATACCCTTATCTTCACTTCTTTCAATTCATTTTCTTAAAGCTCACGTCTTTTGAAACATAACTTGCCAAAACAATTCCACTGTGGCTTGAGCACCGATTGCAGTGAATATATAAACAAATGGCACTGAAGACATACTTAACATTCTAAATCACATAACACTGTGGACCGAAGTAACTCTATTGGATCATGAATTGTTGTAGCCAATATAAACTTATATCCTTTCTACAGAGACCACAAAGGAGATATTAACAAGTCAAATGAATACGGCTCTCCCAGTGAGTTTGTTTAAAGCCTTAAAGTATGTGCTTAGGCATTTATTTTGGCAAAATGTGCACTGTGTCATATCAAAAAGCTAGAGAAATCGGCTTCTCAATACAAATTATGTGACCAAGTGGAATTCCATGAATAACAATATATAAGATCAGATGTAGTAAGTACTAAACGAGGTATAACAATGTAAAAGAAGTGTTTTCGCTTTAGATTTGAGTACAGACACTACCCACTTGAATTATATGTGTCTTAATAAATGCTTTTCCCCAACTCGGAGCATGCACGTGTACAGTGCACTTATGCATACACACAGGAGCAATCCACATAACACACATGTTCACACATGTAAAAATACACGCTACACAATTTAAATACCAGCACATACTCAAACTGCCAATAACATTAACTTTTGATCAATCATTAATCGCAAATCCCCATTTTTGTCTGCTGTACATGCTCGGCACATACGAGATGCAGTCAAGGCACATTTGACTTAACTGAATTGAAAGAGTTTAGGACTGTGTACAGACCCCTTGTTTTGTGCAAAGCCATGTGGCTTGGTAGTAGTGGACTGGACTAAACAAACATGTCTGAATGTCCAGTTTTCCCACTGTGCTTGCATTGTATACTCAACACTTACCTGGATTCAGGTACACTGGACAAAATAGTTCGAATTTTCAAAAGTGCACTAGCTAGCGGCTCCTAGGATGACACCATTTTTAAAAAGCAAAGCATGGGGGTATTCTGAATTTGCTTGTCTATTCATATTGTCAGTCCCTGACTCTGTCCGTTTTTCTAACAAGGCTCCAATTCGGAATGGAAACACCGACTTGTTTGTAGTGGGAGGGATTATTAGCCAGTGTTTCTTAACAACTAAAGGAGGGTGCATTGTGTCAAACCTGGGGAGAGGTAATAGGAAAAGAGGACAAACTAAAACAATTCTTAGCGTCTTGTATAAATTTCAAAGTTTGACCTCTATTTTTCCACATAAGGACTTTTGTAGAAACTATATTAGTCTTTTGGAGCTTGCTTTTACAGCTTTCTCATTAAGGAGTAAGCACACTGTGAAGACAGCCTCTGTGTCAGTCCCTGTGGCCGAGCCTGCAGAGGCAAAGGCTCACAGCTCCCAGGCACAGCCCTGTTCACAGGGCCCCAGGACGCAGAAGCATTGCCAGGTCTCCTTCAGCAAGACCTGCCGAAGCCCTAATCTAAAGTCAATAGTCTCAATATCCTCAGGGAGAGGACCCACATTCCTCAACGCTTTCTTGTGCAAGGGAAAGGTCAGCAAAAACCATGAGAATGAAAGGCAAACCAGATAAGACTATCGCGCAACCAACCTAAGACCAGCATGGCGTCAGGGTCCATTGGAGGAAATGTTCAGTCAGCACACGAGCCTTGAAAGCAAGCAGCAGGAGGGGGGTGGACTTTCTTTGTCTCTTAAGAACGAAATATTGATCAGGGGAGAAGTAATTCCACTTGATGACCTTCAAACACTGGCTAAATAATTGGTGACTGATTTGAAGAATGCAACAGATTTTTTTTTTAAGTAATTGCTTTGGTGTGAAAAAAGTCACTATTTCAGTATATAGTACCTTGAAGAACGTGCTTCTGATGAGTCGCTAATTTGAAGTGATGTTCTTTTGAGGTTTGATTCTTAGAAATCCACATTAGGATGGTGTTCAATGGGAGGGCTTTCTGTTTTACAAAGCTGTAAAAACAGGAGTAAGAGATGGGCAAAGGGAAAGCTAATTACATCTACACAAGTACCCACACATGTATTAAAATATATATTAATGCACAGACTCTTTCCTCCATTTTGTATTTGTTGTAGAATGAATGATCTCAGGTGCAGAGCAGATTTGACTATACCTGGCTGATGGGATGAATACTCATTTTCTTTCAGGTCAGTGGTTTCTGAAAAGGAAATATAGAAAGAGCATTGAGGTTGTTGTTTGGTGCATAGCGACCCTGATAGGGTTTTCAATGGCTGATTGTTTTGGGATTGCCTCAGGAGTGGATTGCCATGTCCTCCTCCTGTTTTGTGGTGCTGGGAATAGAACTGGGGACCTCAGAGACTATAGAGCAGCTCTCTACCAACTGAGCTAAACCCCCACCCCAGAAAGCGCATAGGAGTATAGAATAATATAAAGTATTCGAAGTATAGAAAAAGGAGGAGATGAGAGTGGATGTCCTTTACTGGGGACCAACCTTATAGTCATTGGATAATATGGATACCAAGGAAAGCATTTTTATGGAAACGAGGGTCATTTTGACTTTTAGCTTGCTCTCTGGAATAAAGCAAGCCCATGTCATTTTCTGATATAACATGGCCATCACTCTCTGACTTTAGATTCTTTTCTGTGTCTGCCACACAGCAAAATACCTAAGGGTATCTCTTCCTCTCTGTGCCTCTCTAGCCCACTTGCAGTTCATTTTATGTTCACCATTTGCAGAGAGCTGCCAATGCCGTGATGAAAAAGGAAAGAGAAAAAAAAAAAAAAAAAGGTTTGTTTCTGCCTCTTTGTTTTAAATTTACATCTGCCGTCTTCCCGACCTGAATTCTGACAACACAATTGCTATGAAATATTGGTTCCACTTCAAACCAGAAATCCTGAGTGTAGCGCTCTGCAAAATAGGTGCTAGTTAGAACCAGCTGCCCACAGGGGAGCTGCTGAGTGTTTCAGGCTTGCCTGTGATCGGAGCAGACCCCGGGCAGAACCTTTTCAAAGGGGGAAACTGCCACTGTGGATATTTCTCCACGATGGGTTAGGATTCATCTGTGGCAAATCAATTTTCTATTTCTATTCTTGTTTGCCTGCAGCTGTAGCCCTGTGGCATCCGATCCCGTCAGATCTCGGAAGCTAAGCAGGGTCGGGCCTGGTTAGTACCTGGATGGGAGACCGCCCGGGAACACCAGAAGCTGTAGGCTTGGGAGAAGGACCTGGAAATCCCCTCCCCAAAAAATCAATCTGCCATTGAAAACCCTATGAACAGCAGAGAAGCACTGACAATAGTGTTTCACCTGTTGTACTCAGGGTTGATATGAGTCGGATACTGACTCGATGGCACCTAACAACAACAACAACATTCTTGTTTAATGCATCATTGTGAGTATCTCAAATGTAAGTAGGAATAATTAGTGCTTAGGTGGTAGTGGGAAGGTGCACAGGGATGTGTCCAGGCTGTAGAAAGAAGGCGATAGGATATCAATAAATCTGCCAGTGATGGTCATAGAACATATGTTTTAGCAAAGAGTCTTTGACTGTGCATGGATAATGGAAATGCAAGTCCGAACAGGCTTCAGTCACACCATGGTACATCTTCTCTGAGCAACAGGTAACCCTGTTCCATCCACATTTCCTAAGTTTCACTGATACACACAATTCCCTAAGGATTGCACTGGCCATGGTCATCTCATTAAGGACACAGTTCTGCTTGAACATAATTAGTCATCTAATTACTCATCCAAAATTAGTTAGTGAATTCATATGCCTAATTAATTATAATTTCATTCGGAGTGCTCTGTTGGTAATGCTTTTGTTTTCTGTTCCAAGAAATCAAATTACTGCGGGACAGATTTGATTTGGAAATTGGGGTGGGCTGAGGTTCAGCATAAACATATTAAAATATTAATGCGTAAACTGTGATAGCCCCCCAAATGTTAACTATTCCAAGAAATACAAGCATCATAAATCTCCTAGCGCCTCAGGTTGATGCTGAGGTTGAAAGTGCAAGATCTGCCTTGAAATACACTCCTTTCTGGAGGGGAAGTCCTGTGCATATGGAACCGAAAGTTAACAGGCAGTGGATCAGACTTGGGTGTGTGATGGGGACAGATTGTTCAGTGTCATCTGTACATTGTCCATGAATACCAGAGAAGATTATCCTAAAAGGTATTCAGCTCATAGTGGCTAATTTACAACTTAAGCATTTATCAAGGGAAAATAGCAAATAGCTACTATGTGGGTCTGGTCATGGGCCAATACCGACTCTCAGGGCTATGCCCATCATCTCATTCAATCTTCATAACAGCCCTTTGAAGGGTATATTATTTTCAGTTCATTTGCAGAAGAGGAAACTGAGGTACAGAGGTTAGATAACTTGTCTGAAGCCAGCAGAGGGCCAGTATGAAGAATAAAGAACTGTTTTCTTAGAAAATCAACCTTGATGGTATAATATGTCATGCTTTTGGGGGGTAAGTTTCATAGAAATAAAATACCACTGGATATGGATTGGTTGTAGAGAAGATTAATGACTTGCTCTTGCAGAGGGGGGGCCACACTGGTGATTTCCATCCACATTCAGGCATGACAATGACAAAAGAATGAGACAGATGCCCACTGACTGCCTGGACGCCCCTGGGCATAATGGGACGACATTTGAGAATGAACTCTGATTTTTTCAGAAAACATAAAGGATAATCTTCAAGGCACCCCCCTTCCTTGAACCAAATCTTAATTTTAATAGAGAATGAAAACATGAAATGAAGAAGAGAATCCTGGGGCATCCAGCAATGAGTATGAGGAGACCAGAAGTGAGGGGACCTAGTCTGAGATTTCCTACCAAACATCTCTTACTAATTGCCGTCCTAACATTTTTCACAGTATCCTGGAATTTCAAGGGCGCCTCCTATAGCTACCTCTACCTCCCATTCAGAGAGCCGTAGCCCTGTGGCAACCCATCCCATCAGATCTCAGAAGCTAAGCAGGGTCAGTCCTGATTACTACTTGGATGGGAGACCGCCTGGGAACACCAGGTGCTGCAGGCTTGGGAGAAGGACCTGGCAATCCACTCCCAAAAATCAGTCCGCCATTGAAAACCCTATGAATAGCAGAGAAGCACTGACAGTAGTGTTTCACCTGTTGTACTCAGGGTCGCCATGAGTTGGATACCTACTCCACGGCACCTAACAACAACAACAACAACTTCCCATTCCTAAGTTTATGATCTCTCTGGCATTAGCCAACGTCATCTAAAATAGGTTTTTTGGAAGAGTTTTCTCTTAATGAGCTAGCTGAGCACAACCCAAACATGGTTCAAAGTATTTGCATTTCCATGCTGCTTGGCGTGTTGTTGTGCTGAATAAATAGGTGGCTTGGTCTAGTGGCTCTAGCATTCTCTGGGAGGTCTGAGTTCTAATTCCAAGTTTGTTCCTAGTTAAGATTTTAGACTTGGGCAGGGGCCTAGATTTCTCTGAACCTCCACTCTCTTTTTGCAGGATGAAAGTATTTATCTTTTCAGCTCTAAAAATGAACTCTCTAGATGACCCAGCAAAAATGATTAAGCCTCGATTTCCTTACACATAACAGATATGAAAACAGAAATAATAATGTACATATCTTACACCAGAGGTTGGTGAGTGGTAATACAGGCTGGGATTGCCTTGGTAATATAAAACATCTTGATGAATATTGTTTTGGTATGCCATATAACGGGGCTGGGATGTAGCTCAGTTGGTAGAGCGCTGCTCTACAGTCTCTGAGGTCCCAAGTTCAATTCCCAGCACCGCAAAAATGGGAAAAGGACCTGGCAATCCACTCCCAAGGCAATCCCAAAACAGTCAGCCATTGAAAACCCTATGAGGGTCGCTATGAATTGGATACCGACTCGACACTTAACAATAACAACAACATGCCATATTACATTATAACCCTTTCTCCTTCTCAGTCAAATTTACAAGCTAAATGCATTCCCAAGACACTTTATGCACAGAATAGGCCCTGGTGTGAATTGCAACTATTTCCTTTCTAACTCCACAGTAAACCATTCTTAAAAATCTGCTTTTGAAAACACTGGGCCACTGACTCATCTTTGGATTATACTCATAAAAAGGAAAATTTAAACTCCTCAAGGGAAAGAGGCAATGCAAGAGAACCCAATTACCCAGCTGAAACTGCGCAAATCTCAGCTTGCACGCCCAGTCTCAAAACAATAAGCATTGTAAGGAATTGCCTGCTTTCAGGAAAGCCCTGGTTTTCATCCCATCCTTTGCTGTTTGTTCCTAAGGCTGCCTTCTCACTTGTGCTATAAAGACGTGATGCCTTGGTCTCCAGAACTCAGCCTTATTTCTTGAATTCAGCACAAAAATTGTTGTTGTTGTTACTAGGTGCTGTGGAGTCGGTATCCAACTCATAGCGACCCTGCGTACAACAGGTGAAACACGATTGTCAGGGCATCTCTCCCTTCATAGGATTTTCAATGGCAGATTGATTTTTGGGAGTGGGTTGCTGGGTCCTTCTCCCAAGCCTACAGCACCTAGCGTTCCCAGGTGGTCTCCCATCCACATACTAACTAGGCCCAACCCTGCTTAACTTCCGAGATGTGATGGGATTGTATGCCACAGGGCTATGGCTGTAGGCTAGCATAAAAATTAGACCCTTCATAATCATGCTATTTTCTTGCCTTAGTGAATGTTTTTATGAGATGAAAGGCACGAAAAGAGGGCAGATGAAATGTACAAATAGATTGGAGGCACTGTGAGCAGAGATAAGCATGGGAAAGAATCAGGGTGAAAGAGACAGAGGGCAATAAGGAAGAAAATGAAGAGATTGAGTGAGAGGAAGAAGGCATGGAGGCATGGCCTCAGCTCATCTTTCTTCATTTGCTGGTTTTCCACATCCCACCCCAGCCCTCCTTTCATCTTCCTTCCCTCCTGTTTCTGATTGTGCCTTTCAGAGCTCAGAAAGACTCCTTGTCTTTCCTCCTGCAGCCACTTGGAATGAGGAAATAATAGAAGGTCCGGGCATAACTGCTCCGTGTTGTTCCAAAAGCACTTTCTCACAGGGAGCTTTATACTTTCTTCGTTTCTGCTATTAGTATGTATATAATATGCCCTCATTCTTAATTATTTCATCACCATTTTATAAGTGTCCAGTGTGTACCTTTGTGTGCATGCAGCTGTAGCACCATGGCGTCCAATACCTTCAGATCTCTGAAGCTAAGCAGGGTCAGGCCTGGTTAGTCCTTGGATGGGAGACCTCCTGGGAACACCAGGTGCTACACCTTGGGAGAAGGACCCGGCAACCCTCTCCCAAAAATCAATCTGCCATTGAAAACCCTATGAATAGCAGAGAAACACTAACAATAGTGTTTCATCTGTTGAACGTAGGGTCACTATAAGTTGAACACCAACTGGATGGCACCTAACAACAAGAACAACAACAACAACAACATGTACCTTTAAACTAAGACACTCTATCAAATTAACACAACTTCACAGTTGATATGTTCAATTTCTCACCACAGGACTTTTTGTTTATTTTAATAAACCAGCTCAATGAACTGAATAATGCCCTTTTCACACATTTATGAATACTTTCCACAAATACTGAGAAATTAAATTGTGGTAAAGCACACTTATGCTTGCCAGAAAGCCTTTGCTACCTTGTGCTTTTTCTTTGTTGATTTTTAGTCCATCAATGACATTTATTTATTCATAGGTTAGGAACTTTATCTCAATTGGAAATGTGAAATTTTCATAACTATTCCTGCAACTAATTGCTTGAACTTGGTAATCTCATGTACAAAAAAGAAAAGAACTTTGCACTAATGAAAATGGGCATAGGAGCGTCTTGCTGACATTGTTGTTGTTGTTAGGTGCCAATGAGCCAGGTCCAACTCATTGCAACCCTGTGTAAAACAGAAGGAAACACTCCCTGACACTGTGCCGTGGCTTGCACTATGTCAGCGCTTCTCTACTATTCATACGGTTTTTGATGGCTGTTTCTTTCAGAATTATTTTGAGAGTGGGCGGCCAAGTCCTTCTCCCATTTTTACGGTGCTAGGAATCGAACCTGGCTGGGATTTAGCTCAGTTGGTAGAGCGCCGCTCTGCAGTCTCTGAGGTCCTGAGTTCGATTCCCAGCAGCACAAAAACGTGAGAAGGACGTGGCAACCCACTCCTGAGGCAATCCCGAAATAATCAGCCATTAAAAACCCTATAAGGGTCGCTATGAGAAGGACACAACTCGATGGCACCTAACAACAACAACAACAACGGATCAAACCCAGGATCTCAGAGCATGCAGAGCAAGCACTCCACCAACTGAGCTAAACCCCAGCCCTTGCAGACATTAAACTACAAGAAATACAAGGCATCATTTATTTTCTCTGTTGTCAAACAAATGATAGGAGTGAAGGGGCAAGGGCCAAATAAAAAAGACTGTAGTTACAAGAGCCAAAAAATCTTAAGTTCTCTATAGAGCTAGCTCACTGGAAAGTGCTTTGCAGTACAGGTTCTCTCATGTGTTTGGGGCCCACACATATGTGCAATTTGCCTCCTGTAAAATTCGATGTTACCCAGCAGATAGAGGCAAAGTGACTACTGTCACTCTTGAGTGTGGCAATTGATCACGAAGACGCCACCTGCCCGGGTTCTTCTGTGGGAACTGCCTTTCTTGGTGAACATCACCTTTGGAAACCTCTTTACTGAAGTGTCATTTGCATACCATGAAACTCACCCTTACTGTAAAGGCATAATCCAATGAATTTTAGAAAATTCACAAACATAGGCAAACAAAACCGCAACCCAGATTCAGAGCCTTTTATCGCTCTGAAGATCTGCTGGATTTATATTCAGTGAATCCCTATCTACACTCTGGCCCCAAGTGCCTCTCACTGGCTTTCTTCTGTATGTCTTTGCTTTTGCAGATATTTCATTTCAGTGTAATGAAAATATATATGGTCTTTGGCTTTCTTTAGTTAGGATAGTGTTTTCCAGTTCGCCTATATTATAGTTGTTGTTGTTAGGTGCCGTCATGTCTGACTCATAGCGACCCTCATAGGGTTTTCAATGGCAGGTTGTTTCAGGATTGCCTTGGAAGTGGGTTGCCACGCCCTTCTCCCATTTTTCCGGTGCTGTGAATTGAACTCAGGACCTCAGAGACTACAGACAGGCGCTCTACCAACTGAGCTAAATCTCAGACCGCCTATATTATAGTAAGATCATCTTATTTACCTCAGTTTTACAGCAGTAGCTGTTCTTCCAAGAGGTTTTAGAATTGTTCAAGTTGCTCCTGCTGTCATCAGCATCGCTGTAGTTTCTACACTGTGCTGTAGATGTCCTTAGTTATAAAGATGACTGATACCGAGTCATAAGGTACAAGGGTGATTTTTCTTAAACGATCTAGAGAATATTATCCAGAAATTGTTGAATGAGATGCAAGAAAAATTACAACTTGAGCAACGGGTTGTATGCTTATATCAAATACTTACAAGGAAGAAATGTTGGAATTTAGTGACATAATATTTGTTAAAGACAGCTATTGGGCATGGAGACATAAAGGCAATGGCTATAAAAAAACACTGAAACTAAAATATTTACATATTTCAGTGTGAAAAAGATTTAAAAAGAGACTATCCTTATTCAGAGAGTGAAGAGTTAAGATGCATCAGATAAGATTAATTCATAGGAAATAAAATGGATGCCATGATGTTTGAGTATTCATCGTTTTTTGCTTCTGATCCTAGAGAAATGTACAAAGGTATTTTTTTCTTGAAGTATCCAGAAAATGTGCAATTTTTCTATAAGACCTTGTCCTCTCATTAAACATGTTTCATTGAAATCAAGAATGAATTCAGTAGAAGTAATTTGCATGAGAGGGAAAAAATCTGCAAAGATATATATCACCCTGCCAGTGGCATTTTCTGAAGAAGGCATCTTTTTTCAATACAGTAATTTTTTGTTATATTTACTTATTCATTGGTAGTACTTGGGGGTTGAACCCAGGGCCTCACACCATACTTTGCAAGTGCTCTACCATGGGGCTGCAACCCCAATCCATATTTTATTTTGAGTCAGGGTCTAAGTTACTCAGGCTGCCTTTAGCCTTGAACTTGTGATTCTTCTGGCTCCACCTCTTGCATTGCTGGGATTACAGGTGTGGCCACTGCACCTGGCCTGTACAGTAGTTTTTTTTTTTGTTGTTTGTTTTTTGTTTTTTGTTTTTTTCTTAATTTTTAAAACAAAATTACCAGCCATATTTTTCAAAGTCTCATTTTATGGCTATCAAATTTGAAATTGGCTCTTTTTATGTAGACCATGATTGTATTTAACTAAGTATCAATTTGTTGAGAGGTTTGACAGCTCAGAATTATATGATACACTAGTATCCTTACAGATTCAGGATTGCTTCCTGGGAAAAATCCTGTTATAGACTCATTGGAAACACATCTGTAATATAGAAATGGGTAGACAAATTATTTATATCTCCAGTCAGATGAACTGGGGAAATAGGCCGTGTCTGTCTGAGCCATGTTGGAGCCCGAGGAGAAAGGAAAAACAAATGCCTTTATAGACATATTTTTAACATTAAAAAATAGACTTCACTTTAAAAGCAATTTTACAATTATAGAAAAATTAAAAATACAGTCTGAGTTCCAAAGATGTCCTTGCCCAGTTTCCTCTATTGTTATCTTACATTGGTAGGGTGCGCTTGTTATAATGAAATGGACCCATACGAATGCATTACTGTTAGGGAAACTCTGTAACTTATTCAGATCACCTAGTTTTCACCTGAGGTCCTTTGTGTATTCCAGGGTCTTGTTGAAGACACCACATTGCACTGGATTCCCAAATCTCCTTAGGTTCCTCTTCACTGTGACCTTGTTTTTGACATCTTGGAGAATCTCAAGGAGGATTAGTGGGATATACAGTGGGACATCTCTCTACTGGAATTTGCCTGGTGTTTTGTTTATGATTAGATTGCAGTGCTATATCTTGAGGCAATGACCACAGAAGTAAAGTGTCATTCATGAATCATCACTGTTGGCACTGACGTGGATCCCCTGGCTTTGGTGGTGCTTCTTGGGTGGCTCGGGATTTCTCCCCCTTTCCACACTGTCTTCTGTCTTGAGAACCTGCTCTTTGCAGTTCACATTTAAGGAGTAGGGATTTATATTCTACTTGCTAGAAAGAAGAATGTTGTTGTTGCTGTTGTTGTTAGGTGCCATGGGGTCGGTATCCGACTCATAGCAACCCTACCTACCACAGGTGAAACACTATTGTCAATGCTTCTCTGCTATTCCTAGGGTTTTCAATGGATGATTTATTTTTTGGGAGTGGATTGCTGGGTCCTTCTCCCAAAGAAAGAGGAATAGCTAGGTCATTTATTCCGAGCTTTTCTCCGGGAGAGTTGTCTCTTCTTTATTATTTACAGTGGTACAGGCTCACGCGTGTTTGTATGTTGTTTTACACTTCGGGTTGTATGCCGGTACTACTTTCTATTTCTGCCCACACTGTTCCAGTCTGGGCCTTCGAAAGCTGCTTTTCTTGGCTCCTGTGCCCCTTTGCCGTGCATAGTGTTTATGTCTTATTGTTTAGCATGTCCTTGTTTTCTGTTACCACCAGATGCGATGGCCTCATCCTGTCTGCTTACACAGCGGCCATGGATTCAGCCAATTCTCCAGGAAGCCCTGGTTCCTTTTATTAGAGAACGGCGTCAGAAGCCAAGAGATGGACATTAATTGTGCTTTTTGCTTCTAAGACATCATTATTTTTGGATAATCTTGAGTGACAAAGGAAAGAAATATATATTAGGCTGTGATATTTTTAGAGAACATTTATAGGTGCTAAGGTAGCTGGTAAGCTCAAAACAAATTATTCTAAAAAGGACAACATTCTCATTTATGATTTTCTTTCTTATTAAAACACTTAAATGTTTCAGGCAAAATATTTTCCCTTGTACTTCCATGTAAGATACTTTTATTCAACAGAAATTTTCATAAGATTCTTTTGAATAGTTTTTAGAATAATTAGATTTAGATGCTGCAAATGCACAGCCCCCCTGAACTCATTTTAATTTGTTACAAAATATAAATTTATTCAATTAAAACTGAGATTCTAATAAAGCCTATTGGGTGAGGGGGAGCTGGGAGCCAGAGGCTGTGCTGAGACATTCTTGTTTTATTCCACACAAAGTTTGTCCAAAAAAGTTGATGTTGATTTTTTTCTAAGTATGTATAAATCTAATTTTTATTTTCGGTACTGAGAGTGGAATCCAGGGCCTCACTCTTGCATGTTTTGCAAGTGCTGCACCACTGAGCTACACCCCCAGCCCATTTTTTTACTCTTTTGAAACAAGGTCTCCATAAATTACACAAACTGCCTCTGGTCCCGAACTTGTGATCCTCCTGCCTCCCAAACCACTGGGATTACAGGCGTGCGCCATCACACCCGACTGTAAGTCTAAATACTTATAGTAATTTTACATTTTCTGAAATGTTAAGCTTATTTGGATGCAATTATAAATTAGGTGTATATCATAACCAAATCCCCTGCTTTCTTAATTTGGTAAGAACATTGGGCTTGTCCAAAATTTATACGATGTCTTATCAGGAGAACCAAGCAAAGAAAAGAACACACGTTAACTCATCTTCAACATCGAAGTTTTTAGAAATTTCATGGCAGCATGTACAATTGCCTTTCACATTTGGCAGCGTTAACTTCCACAAGTCTTACTTTGATTCTGTGAGCTGGATGCAAAAGCAGAACGATTATCGGAATTAGCTCACGTTCCCTTTAAAGCATCCGTGCACACTGATGCAGCACTGGCACTATTTTGCTCTTGCACCTTCTGCAGCCAGGGCGTGGGTGAGGAGTGCTTCTGTTCTTTTAGATGCACAAGATAACCTGTAATAAAAAAAAATGTGAGTGAAATTCATTTAAACTAGAGCTGTTGGTTTAAATGAAACATCATGTTTCACTGGGTGATATGTGAAGGAACCTTTTCTAAAGCCATTAAATAATAGTTGGGCCATGTCTCAAAAAAAAAAAAATGTCTAAGTTGGAGTCACGGCCAGTGCACGATTCAGAAGATGTGTCTGTGTGCTCAGGGCGTCAGCGGCCTTCCTCAGCTCTGCTCCTCTCCTCTCTGCGAAATGTCAGGGTCAGAAACAATGAGGTCCAGACACATTGCATGTATGGCCTCACCTTCCTTGGAAACTGGAAACTCAGTTTGTGTTTGCATCAAGCATTCATCTCAGGCTGTGGTGTAGCTCAGCAATAGTCTTTGCCTCATATGCATGAGGTCCTGGGTGCCATCCCAACACCAGGAAAACAAAAGGAAAAGAGGAGGAGGAGGAGGAGACAGAGGAAAAGGAGGAAGAGAAGAAGGAGAAGAAGAAGAAGAAGAAGAAGAAGAAGAAGAAGAAGGAGGAGGAGG